>PVKN010037812.1:0-11176 GCA_004027915.1 Capromys pilorides
TACAAGAAATTTCCAGGCTGTTGTGCAGTTTCTTATTTTTACCAGAAAAGTATGAGAATTTTAACTACTTTATATATTCATTATATGCCAGTCTTTTAAATTTGGAAATGCAAAAAAATAAAAATAAAAAAATTTGAAATCCCAAAGACCTAGGAAGGCCAAGAGAGTTTTGTTTCATAATTTCTACTAGTCTTTACATAAGGACTACAGCTTTGTATTTTAAAAATTGTTAGGGGGGTCAAAAAATTGTGGAATGTCCTTTGTGTTTTTGTACAGATTCTAGAATGAATTTGTGAATTTCTACAAAAATTGGTATATTAAGTTGTGTTAAATCTATGGATTAGCAAGGTACAGTGACATGTACAGAGTCCTAGCTACTTAGAAAACCGAGGCAGAAGAATCACTTGAGCCCAGAAGTATGAATCCAACCTAGGCAGCATAGCAAAACATAACCAAAAAGAAAAAGGAAAAAAAAAACTTTGGTCAATTTGGAGAGATTTGACACCTTAATATTGAGTTTTCTGGGCCGGCGAGATGGTTCAGTGGTCTAAAGCGCCTGTTTAGGAAGGCTCAGGCAACTGCAGGGACTGTGGTTTGATCCCTGGCACCACATGCTGCTCCAGCCCCACCACCAGGGCAGGCTGAGCCAGCCACAAAATGAATAAATAAAAAAACAAACAAACACAACAAGCAAGCAAATAAATAAGTAAAATAAAAATTAAAAAAAAAATATTGAGTTTTCTAATGTATAATTTATCTCTAGATGTTTAATTTTCTCTGCATGATGTTACAGTACTTATATATTTTGTTAAATTTGTCATTATTTCATATTTTTTAAACTAGTATAGGTGGAATTGTTTTATTTTATTTTATTGTCTTTTTGAGACAGGGTCTCTCTGTGCAGTTCAGGCTGGCCTTGTGCTCACTTTGTAGTCCAGGCTGGTCTCGAACTTGCAGTGATCCTCCTGCCTCAGCCTTCTGAATGCTGGGATTACAGGCATGCGCCACCATGCCTGGCAGTGAAATTATTTTATTAATGATGCAGTGTATGAGATACATGAATTTTGTGTATTGATCTTGAATCATAAAATCTCACTAACATCATTAATTAATCCTAATATCTTTGTTTAATGCCTAAGATTTACTATATATACTACTAATGCCCTCTATAAATGAAAATAATGTTGCTCCTTTCTTTACAATCTACATTCCTTTTAAATTTTATGGTCAGATCATAATGGCTAAGACCTTCAGCATGATGCCAAATAGAAATCAAAACAGTAGACTTCTTGGTCCCTTACTTATAGTAATAAACCAGTTTTTCAGCAAGAAGCGTGATGTTTGCTATGTAGTATACATTATTAGTTCATTTAGACAGTGAAGGAAGAACCTTTCTAGTTCACTGAGAATTATCATGATGTTATATAATGTTTTAAGCTTTTTCTGTCTCTTGTAAGATTATCGTAGTTTTCTTATTTGATTTTTTTAATTTTTTATATTTTTTTATTTATTTATTGGATACAGGGTCTCAGTGCACAGTTCAGACTCCTAGTGATCCTCCTATCTCAGCCTCCACAGCCCTGAGCTGACACGCATGTGCCACCACTCCTGGCTTGGGGGCTGGCATGGTATGCCGTACCAGGGATGGAACTCGGGACCTTGCACTTGCCAGGCAGGCACTTAGGCCGCTAAGCTACCTCCTTAGCCTTTCGTTTGTTTTCTGAACTTATTTCCTTTTTGTATTAAAATTTTTAATTGAGGTATAATACATACACAATAAAGTTATCCCTTTCTGTATTACAGAGTTCTTTCTGGTTTCCACAAATTTCACTGTGAAACCTAAGTATGTCTATGCTTTGTATTTTTCCTTCTGGAAAGCATTAAAGTAATTTTTTCTTTCTTTTTTTCCCTTTTCAATTTTTTTTGTTTTGTTTTGTTTTATGAGATAGGGTCTCACTATGCAGTTATGGCTGGCCTTGAATGCATGGCAATCCTCTTGCCTCAGCCTCCCAAGAGCTGGAATTGCAGACATGCTCCACCACAACTAGCTTGCTTGCTCTGTCTTTGTTTGTTTGTTTCTTTGTTCCTTCCTTCCTTCCTTCCTTCCTTCCTTCCTTTATTCCTTCTTCCCTTCCCTTCCCTTCCCTTGCCTTCCTCCCTTTCTTCCTTCTTTCTTTTGTTTCTTTGAGTCAGAGTCTTACCATGCAGTTGAGGCTGAACTTCAATTTCCTAGCCCAGGCTGTCCTTGAACTCACAGTGTCCTTGAACTCTTGCTCCCTATTCTCACAGTGCTGAGATTATAGTCATGCACCACCACGCCCAGCTGAATTTCTTGAATATAAAAAAAGTTTTCGCAAAATTTGGAATATTTGGACCAGGGAGATACGTCAGGGGCACAAGTGCCTGCCTAGCAAGTGCAAGGTCCTGAGTTCAATCCTCCCTGGTTCTTAAAAAAAAAAAAAAAAAAAAAAAAAAATTGAAATATTTTTAACCATTATTTTGTGAAATACTTTTTGTGCTCTTAGATGCATACATTTTACTTTATTTGAAATACATTGTAAATACAAATTCAGTTTTTTTATATTGTCTACTTCTTGGACTTTTGTAATATGCTTTTGAAGTATTTCACTTCAATTAACTGTCAATTTTTTTCTGACTTTTTAATTTTTTTATTTTAAACAACATAAAAAATGATAGATAAGACATTAGAAATGATGCATAGGGGCCGGCGAGATGGTTCAGTGGTCTAAAGCGCCTGCTTAGGAGGGCTCAGGCAACTGCGAGGACTGCAGTTCAATCCCCGGCACCACATGCTGCACCAGCGCCACCACCAGGGCAGGCTGAGCCAGCCACAAAATAAATAAAGAAAGAAACAAACACAACAAGCAAACAAATAAATAAATAAATAAATAAATAAATAAATAAATAAAAAGAAATGATGCATAATTTCAAAAAATCAAGTTGATATGAATTTAACAGCGGTTGTTGTATTGCACATGATTGTCTTCAATGTAGTTCCTCAGATTACCAGACATAAGCATATAAAATTGATCAAGATAAAAATTTTAAGTATTGGGCCCTGGAGAGATAGCTCAGTAGAATAAGTGCTTGCCTGCCAAGCTCAAGGGCCTGAGTTCAATCCCCGGTCCTGAAAAAAAAAAAAGTTAAAGTATTAACTGATCCCTTTAAAAAAAATTGGTAGAAACTAGTAGCTATTCTGTGTATAGATATACAGATTTTTTTCCTTTTTTTTCTTTCTTTTCTCCTTTCCCTCATCCTGATTATTCATTCCTTTTGAGCGTTAACTGTCAAATTTATTGACATCTTTTCATAATAGCCTTTTGTTCTACTTTCCCTCCAGGACCCAAAACAAACTGTTGTCAGGAAACTTGGTATTACGCCTCCAGTCTTTGAGGCTGTGTTGAGTTTTCTTCAGTTTTTTTAAATCAAAAAATCATACAGAATTTCAAAACAAGATGACAGGAAATGAACAATGGCTATTGTATTGCATATCATTATCTTCAAAATAGTTGTTCATATAACCAGATAAAGACATGAAAAGTTGAGCAAATAACATAAGCACTGTTCTTTTCAGTGACTAATAGAAATTAGTAATACAACTACCTTAGCTATCTTGTATGTGTATATATATGTATATATTTTTCTCTTCCTTTTTTCTTTTCTCCTTTTCCCCATCCCTGTTCTTCTTTCCTTTTGAGCAGTTTCTTTCCCTTTCGCGATATCTGTTGTACCTTTTGGATCTTATTTATTTACTTTTTCAATCAGTTTTTTTTTCCCCCCAGTGGATACACAGATCCTTTTTTTATGTATCCTTAAACTTACTGATTCTTTTTTCTGCTATGTCCATACTTAAATTTCTATCATTCTTTAAGCTCTAGAATTTCTTATTATTTTTATAGTTTCAATTGCTCATAATCCCTCATCTGTCCACATTTTCCTTTATCCTTTGTGGTGTATCTGTAATTGCTGGTTTGAAATCCTTGTTAAATCCAACAAACATTCCACGTACAGTGAGCTGCTATATTTTTTCCTGGATGTGGACTGCGTTTTCCTGTGTAATTATACATCTGGTAATTGGGGGTAGAAACTAAACATTGTACATAATATTGACTATATTTCCTACTATTCTTTTTTGGTCAGGGTGAATAGTCCTTATCCAAAACATTTATGACTAGCAGTGCTTCAGAGTTTAAACTTTTCAGATTTGGGAATATTTCCATGTGCTGTGATCATCTCTAATCTGAAAATACAAAACCTACAATGTTCAAACCCAAACGTTTTTAAGTACTGTGTTGGTGCTCAGAAGTTTCAGATGTCACAGAATTTCCAATTTCCACTTAGGGATGTCCAACGTGGATTGCTGCCTTTATATATTCTATCTACCCGGACCCAAAACTCTGTCTTCTACCAGCGTGCAGCACCTGATATCTCTGTCCGCTTTTGTTTTGTTTTTGCTGTTTTTTTTTTTTTCTTCTGTTTGTTGCTTATCACAAGTTCTGCCAATATTGTCCCCATAAAAGTGAAAATCAAAATTAAGATATTTGGGAGAAATATCACTAACATTCAATTTAGCCCATGATTTTTTCCTTTTAGGAATTTTACTGTGTCTATAGTATTTTTTCTAAAGAAAATATTTATTTCAAAAACTTGACAGGGTATGGTGGCACATGCCTGTGATCCCAGCATTTAGGAGGCTGAGACAGTGGAACTGCCCCTAGTTTGAGGCTAGCTCAGCTCACATAGTGAGTTCAAGCCAGCCTGGACTATACAGTGAGATCCTGTGTCAGTAAAACAACAACAAAATTAAAAATATATTCTCAGTCTTCTAGGAATATAAATAATATTTTTTTTATGTCCAACAGGTAATATGCTCCTGTTGTAACAAGATCTCAGAGGAGCTCATGAATATTGATAGACCATTTCAAAAAGAATTTAAAACTATATCCTTATAAATAAGTTTAGAACCATTTTCACTGAATTACTTTTTGTCATTACCCACTCACATGCTGTGAAAGTTTTGTGTTTTTGAGACTGCAGTTGAGGCTGGGCTTGAGCTCACTTCGTAGCCCAGGCTGGTCTCACATTCCCTGTGATCTTCCTGCCTCAAGCCTTCTTAGTGCTGGGATTACAGGTATGGACTCTTTTGGTGTACTGGGGATTGAACTCAGGGCCTTGTGCATGCTAGACAAGCACTGTATCACTGAGCTAAAATCCCTAGCCCCTACTGTAGAAGTCTAAAAAGTAACTGTAGGAATAGCTCACAGCTGTTCTTTAACATTCCATATATAGTTTTTTGCTTGTTTTTGTTTGGATTTAGAATTCAGATCTAGAAATTATTTTTATTCTTTAACTTTTAAATAGATCTTTTACTTTTTTGGGGGGTAGGGGTTTGAACTCAAGACTTTATGCTTGCCAGGCAGGCACTATGCCAGTGAGCTATCTTCTCAGCGCATTATTTTCTAGCTTTTAAGAGACTGATATTTCTCTCCTTTTGAATGATGAGAATGATTTAAGTCAGTATTTACAAAACCATTTCTGAACTCCCCAGGATCCCTTGAGCGACTTCAGGGCCTGTCACAAGACGCTGCGCGGGGCAAGCCTCTCTTTCTTGGTTAGCAGTCCTTATAGTATTGTCTTTTCATATTTTGTGAATGAAAGCAACATTACTATTTTGTTTTGTGGTGTTTTCTGATATTAGAGGTTGAATTAATCCAGCACCTTAACACTGAGCTATTTCTCCAGCCTTTTTTTATTTTTCTATTTTGAGACATAGGGTGGCTAAATTACTAAATTGACTATACCAGGCTCAAACATGTGGTCTTCCTGCTCAGCCTCCCAGAGTGCTGGGCTTACAAACATGCACTACCACATCCATGGCAAATGCTTTTCGACCTGGGCAACTAGCCCAGAACCAAGTCTACATTCAAACAAAGCATTATATTTGATGAGTCTATGTTACTTTCCATGTCATTATATTTATCTGTATATTTTTTATTGCGTGTAAAAGGCTAAATACTGGGCTGGCCAAATAGCTTAGCTAATTAAAGCGCCTGCAAGCAGGATTTGATTTCCAGGCCTGCTGTGCCATCCCACCTCTGGGGCATGTTGAGATGGCAACTGAGATGTGCATGGCATCACCTGCCTGTAATCCCAGCTCTTGGGAGGCTGTAAACAGGTGAATCACTACTAGTCTGATCTAGCAGTGAGACCCTGAACACCCTGTAGACCCTTCCCTAAAATGCATTTTAAAAAAGAAAGAGAAAAAAAGGCTAAGCACTATTTGAAATATTTCTAAAATGCTCACTATATAAATATATAAATCAAGGTTAAATGAGGTGAAAAAGTTAAATCACATTAAAACCTAAACTTAAAAAAATTCAAACTAGGCTGTAAACAATGGAAAAATAATTTCTTGATTTTAAATAGAATTATAAAATTAGGATAAGTATATTTAGTTATGTGTCTCTACAATGGAAAAATAAAAGCAAATGAGAAAAATGGTCCTTTTCCTTAAGAATCTGTGGTGTTTTAAAATATCCTCAAGAAAAATATCAATAAAATATGAAGAAAACTTGGCACATAAACAAAATTAGCATTTTTAAAAATCATGAAAAGTAGAAAATCTACTTCTAAAGTAATATTCAATGGTGTAACAATTACAATAAAGCCTTCTTTACTGCTGGTAACATTGTAAAATGGTATGAATAATGCTTTGAAAAAAAACAACCACTGTGGTCATTTGTGGGAGCAACCATATGGATTTGTTTCTTTTTACCTAAAAATTTCACTCCCATTGAGATAGATACAAATGCAAAATTATTGATTGAAGCATTTTCTGCAATCACATCTAAAAATCTCAGTGGTCAGATGCTAGAGTCCTGGGTCACCAGTAAGCTTATGACAGGAAGACTGAAATGTAGCTCAGTGGTAGAGCACTTGCTCAGCATGGGTGAAACCACAAGTTCCATCCCAACTACTAAAAAAAAAATAAAAATAAAAATATGTATGGTGCAACATAATTATAATTTCCCAACTTTTAATAGTCAAAGTAATTGCAACAATGAAATGCATGTATGTGTAAGGCAACCTGTAAATAAACTGAATTAAATGCAGGGACTTACTGTTGGTTTAAAAATTGCTCAAATTTTTGACCCTTATTTCATTGTTTTGTTTTGTTTTTATATTTTAAGGATCTATAGGGTGTTCAGGGTCTCACTACTAGATTGGACTTGTAGTGATCCACCTGTTCACAGCCTCACAAGAGTTGGGATTACAGGTGCACGCCACCACACCCAGTCTCAATTGCCATCTCAGGGTGCCCGGGGACAAGGCCAGCACAACAGGCCAGGACATGAACCCCTGGCCCCCACTCCTGCTTGCAGGCGCTTTAATCCACTGAGTTATTTGGCCGGCCCTCATTGTTTTCTTAAGTCAAGTAAATCTTCTAAGTCTCTGGGATACAGTCCTAGATTTCCCCTCGGTATCCAACCAAAGAGAAATCATACAGAGACTAGCTGGCCTTCATTCTTCAGGGCTTGAGTGGTTTATCGAATTATGTGCTTTAATCCACTGGGATACCTGGCAAGCGCCCCTTCATTCCTTTTGGTGTGACCCTAATTAGCATTTTTTAGAAGTCTTTCTTCAAAAAACTCACTACTGTCACATCCTGAAAGGTAAGTTTGTGGTCTTTATACTATGTTAGGACTGAAAGAGGCCTTAGAAATCAGATATGCAAACCACTTCTATTCTGTATTGAATAAACTAGTCAACTGAGTTAAAGTGTGCCAGGGATCCCACAGTTCATGCAGAGTTGAGTGTCCTCATTCTTTCCTGCCTGTCACTTCAAATTCTGGCTTTCTCAGCTTCCTCAGGTACCCACACTGTTGATGAACTATATGAATTTAAATAATCCAAGGTCTTAGCTCTTTAATTACAGACAATTGGATATACCTGGACATATCAAGATTTCTTGTCTGAGGGTGGATGAGATAGCTCAGCAGACTCAGTGCCTGGTTAGGCAAGTGCAGGGACCTGGGTTGGATCCTCAGCACATGTGCTGCGCCAGCCCTGCCCCTCAATGTGCTGAGCGGGCCATGGAGTCCAGACGTGGTGGTGCACACCTATAATCCCAGCACTGGGGAGGCTGAAAACAGGAGGATCGCTATGAGTCTGAGCTACATAGTGAGACCCTGTACCAAAGGTTTAAAAAAAAAAAAAAAAAAAGACTTCTATAAGAAGGTGGCATCTATAATAGGATATTTTATACTTAATTTTGAAGTATTGGCAACTTTAAAATATACTAGCATAGTATTAAACTCTACTGAAAAATCACCAATAAAACAAAAATTTAACTGAACATTAGAGCTACTGAGCTAGTGGTGGCCCACATCTGTAGTCGCAACACTCAGAAGGCTAAGGCAGGAGATCACCATGAGTTTGAGGCCAACCTGGGCTACATAGGAAGTTCAAAGCTAGCCAGAACTGTACGGTGAGACTCTGTTTCAAAAACAAAACAAAACATTAGAGCTGCTGATTTGGATCAGAAAGGCTTTTGTATTTTCAATCATTCTTATAATCAGCCTATTACAGATACAATACAACTAGAAGAATGCTTCTCAAGCCAAAACCTGTGCAACCAGTAGGAAAAATAATCCCCTGCTTCTAGATGTAAACAGTTGTGTGACAGCCTAGGCTTTACATAAAGCCTTACCAGCCTTTTAGCAGATCCCTGGAAAGGCAAACAAGAGCTATGACAAGAACACCTTTGTTGTGATGACAAAGTCTAAATCATATTAGAAAACTCATTTCAATCCAGTCCTTTCTAAATGGTTAGAATTCATCTTCTCTGCCCCACCTAGTGCTAAAGAAGTATAAATGCATCCTGTTGAAACTAGAGGCCAACCAGGCGTGGTGGCACATGCCTGTAATCCCAGCACTTGAGAGGCTGAGGCAGGAGAATCGGTGTGAGTTCGAGACCAGCCTGGGCTACAAAAGTGAGCTCAAGGCCAGCCTGAACTGCATAGCAAGACCCTATCTCAAAAAGAAAAAATAATAATAATAATAATAATAATAATAAAACTAAAGGCCATAGGGAAACAGTGGTCTCCAGAAGTGACAGCAGTAGGTTACAACATGACTCCAGAAAAAAGTGAGAATGTCTTTCCTGCCCTTTGAGCCCTTGGAAGAGAGGGTGCAGGCTCACTTGATGATAGCTAAACATAGCAGCACAGTTTATCATAGCTAAATCCTAGAAACAGCCCAGATGCCCATCACATGAAGAGTGGATAAGGAAGATGTGGTATTTTTACACAATGGAGTATCATGCAGCTATAAAACAGGGTAAGCTTGAGTCTTTTGTTGGTAAATAGATGCAACCAGAGAACATACTCTTAAGTGAAATAAATCAGTCCTGCATGTGCAAACATCATATTGTCTCTTTAGTGTGAGAATCTGAAAAAGAAAAATGGGATCTGAAGGGTACAATAGATACTGGAAATGGGGAGTGAACTTATTCAAAAGGAAAGAGTTGCTGAGTTGAGAAGGACAGGAGAGGGAATGGAGGAAAGAGATATGCCTGTGTATGTAAGGAGGATGCTTACCAAACATTTCTACTGATTTATGGAAAGAAGCAGTTAATGTTTTAATTTATTTTGTTTCCTTTTTCAATTGTGCTTTTTCTCTTCTTAATTTCTTATACATTTCTCCTTTTTTCTTCTTCAAATTTTACATGCGCAGGGCCGGTAAGATAGCTCAGTGGTCTAAAGCGCCTGCCTAGGTAAGCTTAGGCAACTGCAGGGACTGTGGTTCAATCCCCAGCACCACATGCTGCACCAGCCCCACCCCCAGGGTAGGCTGAGCCAGCCATAAATAAGTAAATAAATAAATAACTAATTTTACATGCATATATCTGGTAGTATGAATAACTGACTGGAAGACAACACTGTGTATTACAACAAATACTATGAATTCATAATACTTTGTTAAGTGAAATTCTGTATCGCTTGTAATTTTTTTGTTGTAATTCTAATTTGTACTCTCTTTAGAAAATAAAGAAAATTAAAAGAACCATTAAAAATGATAGCTATGCATTCTGAGAAATCCATCACTAGATGGTTTCATCATTGTACAAACACCACAGAGTACATGTGACAAAAACTATAGCCGTGGTGTCACTAGCCAATATGTGTAGCCATTTATCATTGACTGAAATATGTGACACCTAGTTTTTGTCCTTTATTCCATTAATGTGGGAAATTTTCAAATACTGAAGAATCTTCAATTCAAAGAATGAATTCCTCTTGAGCCTGATATATTATCCTTAGTGTGTATCATTTGGTTTGACTTATTATTTCCGGCAAATAGAAATCATAAGCAAATTTTAAATATAAATCCATGAGGACTTTTGTCTGTATCATTATTTCTTTGTGTTATCTTTATCAGAAGTTGGCATTACGGTATAACTTCGTGGGAGAGCACTGCCCTAGCATGTCTGGGGCTTTGGGTTCCATCCCCAGAACCGGGGAAAGAAAGTACTCAGGAGGTTCTATGCCAAATAGTTGTAAGACAGTGGAAATTATTTAAAATAAGCTCTTTGAAGGCAAAGAGTCTCCTCAGAAATAGGACATGTTCTCTTTCATATTCGTTGTGAAATAAAAACATACCTGGGCTTCCAATTTATCAAACATCATGGCAAGTACAATGCCCAGGAAGCACAGGTCTTAGCTCAGCCTGCTATAACATAATACTCTCAAGGGGCTTAAAGATTTATTTCTCATAGCAATAGAGGCTGAGGAGCCAAGAAGGATCGTTGCACTAGCAGATCAAGCAGCTGGGTGTCTGTTGTGAACCTGTCTTTTTGTTCCAAGACAGCTGTTTTCTTGCTCTGTTCTCACATGGCAGAGAACAAAGGCAGATTATCTCGAGTGCCTTCTTTCAAGGGCACTAATCAAATTTATAAGGGCTCCACCCTCATCACTTAAATTTCTCCTAAAGGCCCTACCTCCAATGCTATAATACAAGAAATTTAGGCTTCAACCTGTGAGTTGTACAGGGAGGGAGAACACATAAATATTCAATCCGTAGCAAATCCCAGAAGAATTCTACATGTACTAATTCATGTAAGTTTTCAGGGAGACAAAAAAAAAAAAAAAAAAAA
>PVKN010037813.1:0-11181 GCA_004027915.1 Capromys pilorides
GAAAGAGGGAGGGGAAGAAGGAGAGGGAGAGACCAAGTTCAGGCCAGGCTAGTTCAGAGAAAGGAGAAAAAGACCAAGCTAAGCACAAGGGGCCAGTTATAATGCTGGACAGTGGGTACTGAAGGGGGCTTCTGAGGAGACCAAGGCAGGCAGGAGGGTGAGGCTACTAAGAACAGAAAAACCAGCAAAAGCTGAAAAGATCAGAGTACAGTGACCAAGGGTGTACCAAAGGTGAGCAGGATGTTAAACAATGAGATTTGCTGTGCCCACAGCATCTAGGGTATGACCCTACAGGAGAGTACAAAGGGTGGTGTGTATCTGTAATCCCAGCACTGGGGAGACTAAGGCAGGGGGATCACTGCAAATTCAAGGCTAGCCCGAACCACATAGTGAGACTCTGACCCTCCCAAATCCTCAAAGAAGAGGAAAGTGGCATCAGCAGGTGGCACCAGCTTCAAGGGGATTCTAGGGCTTAGAAACAGCAATGAAGACCAAAGAGGGGAGGAATAGTTACAATAAAGGGTAGAATTTTGTTTCTTTAAAAGTTTTCTCTTCTAGGTAACCGTTGACAACTCCATGGTGGTAATAAAAAAATTGAGAAGGATGCAGGTGTGGTGGGCTCACTGGTCCATGACAACCAAGTCTGGGCACCACCAACAGAGCCTAATGGCCTCATTTTTGAGGTCACAGAGCAGACGCTGGCCCAAGATTACCCCAGCAGCTGGGTAGGGCCTCAGATCCTCCTTCCTAGGTGCCTCCAGTTATGCTGACTCCAAAAGTTACTTTGTGTTAGGAAGTCACTTCTCATGGCCCTTTCCTCCCACTATGGGGTTTCTGGCAAACACCAGGAAATCAAAACACTTGCCCAAAAGGAAGCCGAGAGTAAGTCACATTGCCACAAGGCAAAGGCTGGTCTAACAGTCTCTGTCTGGCTACTTAGCCCATCCTTTAGTTGAGCACTTCAAGTCCTTCCTATTTTTTTAACTTCCCTCTGCTTACTCTGCCATCCTCATGACACCCTGTATCCTAAATGAGGCCACCCTCAAACGCGACTTACATCTCTTTCCATGCCCTTGCTCACTCTACGCCGTGCCCCCGCACCTCTTACCAGACTCTTTTTTATAGCTTCCTAAGCAGAGGTAGCAAATGGAAATGCTTCGAGTTCACTAAGCTGGATCGGGGCCACTCTAATAGGCTCTAACTGCCTAGACACTTTTCCCCAGATGAACCAGCCAATCTGTGCACCTCTCTTAGAAGGCCCCAGCTTCTGCACGGACCACTCGTGGCTCCCGGGGAGCACTGGACCAGCCGTACCCTCCTTCCCGCCAGCTGCAGGTGCTTACCTTGGCCACCTCCCAGGCGTCGCTGGGCCAGCGGCCTGGCTGGCAGTTTCCCCAGTGCACGTCTGCATTTCTGTGGACATGATGTCGCAAAATCTCCCGCTTCCACTCCGCGCACACCTGACACTGAGGCTGAAACTACAGGGGGCGGTGATGAGGTGGGCCCCGAAAGGAGGGCGGCGTCTGGGAATCAGAGCCCGGGCCTTCGCGGTCCACCCCGCCCTACAGAGAGAACCGGACCCTCTGCGCTCCAGGGCAGGAGCCGGGATGGGGAGGGGGGCAGCGGTCAAGACCCTGGGCCAGGTGCTCACCTGGCGGGCGCGCGGGCTACATCTTGAACCGCCGCGGCACGTGGCGCGGGGACCCAGGCCGGGGGATTCGGCGAGCAGGCTGCGATGGAAAGAGAGCACCTCGCGACCAACGAAGCCCTGCAGGCAGCTACGCAGTAACAGCAGGCAGTGTCCCGCCTTCACCCAGTTTTTGTACTCGGCGCAGTTTAGGCGCACAGCCAGCTCTGACAGCACCATTTTCCTCTAGGGCGGAGGGGGGTGCGGAAACGGAGACAGGACAGTAGTGCGCCGGCTCAGGAGCCTGGGAGCCACTTGAAGCGCAGGCGCGAATGCGCCCAGAGCTCGTCACTGCGCAGCCCAGAGGTTGAAAGCACGGCACTGCGTCACCTGAGGGCAGGGCACTTTCATTTCCGCCATTCGTGAACTCCACCGCATTTTATGTGATAGCGGTGCGTATGTGTTGGTTCTCGTCCGGGCAGCCTCAGCCTGACAGCCTTATGTCCCGTTTAGGGCCCAGAAACTGAGCCCTTGACCCTACCGCCCCCCCCCCCCCCCCCCCCCCCCCCCCCCCCCCCCCCCCCCCCCCCCCCCCCGCCTGCCCGGATTCAACTCTCTCCTGATGTAGGGAATCCTGATAACCTTTATTGTAGAGACGCATAAAGTGCTCAGGGCCCATTTCTTGAATTATGTATATCCCGTGCATTTTGCAATCCTTAGACTGGCTTAGCACATTTAAGCATTAGTGAAATGTGAGAGCTGGCTGCCTGTACCGTGCACTCATGTGCCTGCTGTATGCCAGACTGGCACAAAACTCAAATACCCCAATAGTGGGCTGCCTGGCAGAGGCACACAAGGCAATAAGCGACCTGAGTTCTGCAGGGTACAATCGCAAACCAGCTAAACCCATCCCAAAGCATAGGGAAAAGATCAGACATTACTATCTAGACCACACAAGGCAGTGGGATTAAAATTCCAGGAGCCGCAGGGATATCAGATTGTCAACTCCCCGCTGACAGGAAGTCCTGTCAGTTTTAGCTCCATTTAGTGAGTTTCTTGAGCTTGGAAAACACGTGTGTAGTTAAAGGTTTTGAAAGAAGAGTGTAAACACTGAAGCCTTCCTGACTGCTCAGTTCGCAATAGGGACAACCAAGTGTTCTGAAGCTAGCTCTGGACTCAAACTGCCTCTCTTAGTAATCTGATCTTTAGGAGTTGTAACTTCATCCCAAAGAAATTACTTCAATCCTTTAGGTCTCCATTTATCATCCATAAAAGAAGGGCACTCATACTTACCTCACAGGGTGGTTGGGGGCCATTAAACATATATTTCAAGTGCCTGCCACACAGCAAGCATTCAGTAAATATTTTCTATTACACTGCCCTAAATAAAAAGTATTTTCATCAATTAAACTCTTGGGTAAGGTGTCGGGGCAAATCACTGGCCACTGAGAAGTAGAGGCACTTCATAGAAAACTGTGAACCCATGTGTTCCTGGAGAAGCTGGCTGGCTCCTGCTAATCTTATCATTAAACTTTTTTTTTAATATCTTTTTTTTTAACTTTATTTATGTATGTTATGGCCTGCTCAGCCTGCCCTGGGGAGTGGGGCTGGCCCAGCATGTGGTGCCGGGGATCGAACCAAAGTCCCTGCAGTTGCCTAAGCAGGCGCTCTAGACCACTGAGCCATCTCACCGCCCCAAATCAATACATTAATATTGTCTTTTTCTTTTCCCGCAACTGGGTTTCAAACTCATGACCTTGCACTTGCCAGGCAGGCACTTGTGCCATGAAGCGATCTTCCCAACCCCTCAAAACGCCATCTCTTAAAAAAAATGTGTAAATGAGTATTTCTGTGAGGAAACAAAAACCATAAACGAGCAACTTTTATGTTGAAACTGTATCAGAATTCAGAGTAGTAAAGTTCCAAGTATACTTCTTGAAGTTACCAGTGTGACCACAGTCCAGAGAATGACTGTTAGCACACTGCAGGTACACAAGTCATTGTGTTAATGGTAAAGAAGTAGCTAGTGGTATTTACGTTCAAAATTATGCACATTTCAGTTTATGGTTTTGTTTAGCTCACTGTTTTCAAACACAAGGTTTTAAGTTCCTCCTATCAATAACTTGGTATATTCTGTTCTTACTTTCTTTCCTAATTCTACAAGCATTTAAATGTATTTTATTGTATCTTACTTTATTTACTTTTTGGCTGGCTCAAGCTGCCTTAAGGGTGGGTGTGGGGATCAAACTGCCATCCCCTGTGCCTGACATCATTTCCATGTATTTTAAAACAACATTTCAGCAGACAGAAAAAGGTTAGCAGTCAGGACCAATTTCTTCTCTCAAGGCTAAACTAATGCTAAAGTCAGGCTACAAGTCAAAACATCTTCACCAAAATTAACTAGAGAAAGTTCGCAGTTCTCTGAAACTTGTATAAAATTTATTCCTTACTGTAAATACTGAAATCACATTGAAAACACCTAAAAGTTAGGTCCCAAACCACCTACTGGAAAAAAATCACTATGTGCACCCAGTCCCTTTGATTGAACCTAGGTAACAAAAGAGGCAAAAGACATGATTTGTGATGAAACTTACAATTCAAATTCTAAATGTTGTCAAGCTTTAATAAAGTATTTATAACTTCTAAGTACCAAGCATGATATCAAAATTCAAATGGACTTACTCTTTATAAGCATCAAAAGCAAATTTTTCACTGATTCCTATGTTTTGATTTGCCCATTGCACTCAAAGACAAGTTATAATTAGGAAAAAATGCCTACTGAATGCATTACATACAAAAGTGCAATTAACATTTTAAAACCACACTTAAGGAATAATACTTGGAAAGTCTGTTTATAAAATTACTTGAAACAGTATTATTCTGCAGATAAAAACGCTCTTCTTGCATACGACATGTAGATTTCTACATCAAAGAAAGGGTTCAGCACCCAACAGCAAAGGGCTGACCCTTGATAAAGACATTTTTGATTGCCAAATTGATGCTAGTACCACTGTAAGGAGATTGAAAACAGAAGGATAAAAAGGTAAGCTTGAGGAAGGGTTCCTGACTAGTGCAGAGTTGGGTGAGAAACAGGAGATGAAGGTAGAAATAAGATACAGAAGGAAGACAAAGAAGGCCTCACCTCTAACCAGATGTAGAGAACCAAGCAAAGTTGAGAACAGATTACTGTTACAGTGAGATGCTTGAAACTAAAATTGGTGGTTACAGAAACTCAGTTAAATCATCTTAAAGTGGAATCAGACAAAACATCTAAAATTTAACGGTGAACCAATATTACAACGCCCAGACAACTCAGAATGGTATATCATTTTAAAACTTTTTCCAAATAACATCAAGTCAACAGAAGATCTTTGCTTCAGATCATGTTCTTTGAAGCTCAAAAAGTCCCTGGCTGGGAGAAATAATACAGTGCTCCAAAAAGAAACCCTGCTGAGATGCACAGTACCCGACACTCCACTGGCCCCTGGACAGGCCTGAGTCTTGGACTCTTCAAAATGACTAGACCAGGTTTCTTCCAAGTAAACCGTTCTATCATGTTGTTGACAACAAATTACATTCAGATTGATTGAACAACTTCAGTTTTGCTGGGGAAGGCAAGGAAAAGTGAAGTGAGATAAAGAAATGGCACAGAAACTTCATGCAAGAGTAGAACACTGAAGTCCTTTGTGTCCTAGTTAATGCTGTATGCAGAAGTATCCTGTAAATAAAAAGTGCCTGGCAGGAAAGTTCCCACATCGTCACAGATGAGAATGGTGGCACTGAGATCCCTTTAGTATCAATCACTTACTTTCTCTTCTCAAAGACTAGATCAGTGGGGGCGAACCTGCGGCACGTGTGCCACAGCGGGCTGTTTGTATCACTGCAAGCTATAAAAGGTTTGCCATCACTGGACTAGACATACTTTGTACCCAAATCCTATGCTGAAAGACAACCAAGGTGCTAAATGGTACATTCAGTTAAGTTAGGAATATTTGAAGAAAATAAATTAGCTCAAAACAAATGTTTTTGGTCAAATTTCAGACTTGTATTATTAAAATTAATGACTGGACCCACCAGCTTAAAGATGAAGGGAGGCCCTATGAAGTCTAGAGAGCTTATACACACACAGTGAGTGTCATTTTTTTTTAACCTAGTTTTATTAAATATTGCTTCCTTGGGATGTGTTTATAACAACTCCCAGAACATTTTCATGTAAGGATTCATTGCGGTCATATTAAAATACAGCTTCAATATAAAGTTTATCACAGTTTTACAGTATTCAAAAATGACAGACCTGCCTTAAAAAACAAAACAAAAATAAAAAAGGACTGTTACACCCAAAACATAAGAAAACAATTAAATAAACAAGTTTGGCATTTTCATAACTTTATAGTATAAAACAGAATATTAACTCTATTACTGGCAAGTGGACACTCATATATTACCTAGATTGAAATGTGTCCCATTTAAACACACTATACAAGTTCATTATACAAAAGATTGATGATATTTTTGATGAAAGAAGTGCACCCTGAAAAATTTTGCCAGTTTAGAATAGTTAGCTCTTTTAAGTCAAAAAAGTCCTTTTCCTTTTTTAAACTGAAGGCTGAATTCAGACTTTTTTTTTGTTGTTTTGTCTCATTTGTCAGCCTTCCTGGTTTAAAAATAGTGTCTATGCACGCCCACCAGGGGGCAGTGTAAGATTAGCCATTAAATCACGAACAGCTGCAAATATTGTGCATTCACCTGCAACAGAGAAAAATGGTCATTAGCTATTCGTAATACAGGAAAGATGATTTAACATACTGGTGAGGGAAGGGAATTAAATCTAAAATTAGTAAGAACTTTAAAGATCAAATAAAAGAGTTGAGTTTTAACTGTTCAGAGTATAGGGGGTTGAGCTGTGTGGTATAAACTATCATTATATTTGGTTTGGGTTTTATTTTGTCTTCCCCCCTCAGGAGAACATTCTGAGTGAGTCCCAGTTAGATTTGAATTTAAGAAGAGGTGCCAGGGGTTGTGGAGAAACAATGTTTCACTGGATAATCCTTTAAAGCTATGCTTTATGTTGAAAGGGAGGGCTGGCGAGATAGCTCAGCAGACTAAGCACCTGCTTACGTAGTAAGCGCAGGGACTGCTGCTTGATTCCTGGTACTGCATGCCGTGTTGGTCCCACCCCCAGGTGCACTGAGCCAGCCACCAAGAACTGTTGTCGTGGTTGGTGCATGCCTATAATCCCAGTGCTGGGGAGGCTGAAAACAGGAGGATCACTATGAGTCCAAGCTGCATAGTGAGACCCTGTACCAAATATATATATTTTTAAAAAAGGCTAAGGCTACTGCTTCTTATGTGTTTTGGATCTAATGAAAAAAAATCTAGTATATATATTACAACTTCAGGGATGTCCTACTGTTGCACTAATGCCTAGATAAAAATATCTATGACAGCACTGTCCAAGAGAACTTTCTGTAATGTAGGTCATGTGACATGGAATCTAAATTTTAATTTGACTTCATTAGCCAACTCTGGCTAGTGGCAGTTATCTTGGACAGCAGAAGTCTATTGACAGCTACTGGAAATTTCTACACTTCAGAGAAACAGTCAACCTCTAGAATTCATACAGCGATTCTTCAAAGAAAGTAAAACAACTACCCAAGCTAACATCTGCTGGGGGGCAAGGCTCTCTAGTTCCCTTTCACCTCTTACTTCTTATAAACATTACAAGTGCTTAAATATGATAAACCCAAAGCTGGGTCCCTTTCACCAGACCAAGGCCTAACACTATGCGGCTCACATGGGGGAATTGAAGCCTCATGGGAAGCCAGCAGAGGACAGGGTGTGTGGTGACCCTGTGCAAATTGCTGCCAACTTTCTCTCCACCCACTGGAAAATCAAGGTCCAGAAAGGAAAAGAAATCTAAAAGCTTGTCTAACCAAAGGGGGAGAAAAAGAAAAAACACTTCTAAAATAGCTGACCAATTTCTTACATAAAAGAAAGTGATTTATGTGTAGTTTAAAAAATACTTTCATCGATAAGGTAAGAAAGCTTGATCTCCATAGGATCAAAACATTTTCCTTCAAGTTTAAAATCTACAAGAAACAATATATAAAACATGTAAGATAATGATAGTCAACTGCTTTTGAAGGAATGGTCATGAAAAGTTCTACTGGACTGCTACTTGGAAAATTCTGATAGCTTTAAACTTTGATTCTTGAGGACCTATTTTTAGCTGCAAGAAGAGAGAAGTCAAAGAACGAAAGCAGAAAATTGTATGAAGTAGAAGCATCACAACAAAAGAAGCATACTGTTCTCTACTGCCCAGTGTACTCCTTATAAACTAGTAAGAAATCGCTTGTATACAATATGGGGAACCAAACAGCTTAAATAATCAATTCTTTCATGACTCCTAAAACTCTGACGCTGCGGTACCTAAAATGCTTCAGAGAATAACTTTCCCTTCTTTACCATAAATCTGTTATCAAACTATTCTAAACGAAGAGAGGACTTCCTTAGTGTTAGAAATAAACAAAAATTCAATTTAAATTTTCTTAGCATTAGAAATGAGCAAAATGGAAGAAAAGTTCTCTTGGGTGAGCTTTATTTTGTAACCCCAAACTTAGCACTGTGGGGAGTTACATGGGAAGTGTAGGCTACTCCAGTAGCAAAGGGACCTCATTTATCTTTCTGGAAGCACTGGTTTCCGGGGAAATGTTCAGTTTGAGAGCTTCATTCATTGTGCACTTGGTGAAAAGTTTCACTTGCACCCGCCTGACACTTATATAAGAAGCCCAAAAAGCAGTGAAGCCATTTGTATCAGCTTTTATTCTTCACAAAACATTTAGAAGATACAGAAATTTTAATGATAGTATTCTATTCATGATTGAACCATGAAATATGAGAAACCAACATGCATTTCAACTTTGTGATGTACAGAGTGGCAGGTACTGATGGTAGGGCAGGAATTCACAACCATGGAAAATTCTATTATCCTAACCTAGGGCTTTGTGGCAATCAATGTGTGCTATAAATACAAGCTTCTGGCATTAGCAACTGGGTCAGTCCCAATAGTAAATCACTAACAAAAATAAAGTCCAGGCAGCAGAGAAATGGACAAAAATCAAGAACCAGTAAGAAAGGAAGAAAGTGACAGGCAGACATTAAGAGGGCCATGGCAACCAGAGCTCTATTATTAGGACTGGGGTGTGGGAGGCAGAAGGAGGTGTCTTTCAAAAGAACTTTATAACACATATGCAATAAAACATTGTCTACTGGTCATGTACCTTGTCGTGGTGGATTCATCTCTGCAAACCTCTTCAGAATGCTGCTGACCATCATGGGGGCAGCAACAGAAGAGTTCTGCTGTCTGGGAATGTCTGCCTGCTGGGTTGTACCTGAAGCCATGTCATAAATGATTGGAACTATAATACTAACAGGTTCTTGGGGCGGGACCGATGTTTTCTGAGTTAGTTGAAGCTGTAGACACACAAAAAGAAAAACGTAAGAAAATAAAGTATCTGTCTAAATTTGTTAAAAGCACTATCATTTACTGTACTTTGAGATTCAGATTCAGCAAGCAAAAGAAAATGATACGAAAAGTGACAAACAACAGAATATTAAATGCTCCTGTGCCACCTTTACTTAGTTCAATATATTTCTATTATTGCTAAAAGAACCAAGACTCCATGAAGTCTAAAGAGACACTTAAGGAATCTGGTCCTATATTTGGTGGCAATAATAATTTATGCAGTTATGCAAGTGCTGCTCTATTCCCCTCACATGGCTTTTTCCTCAGAAGCGCTATGCATACACAATGTCGGATGGTACTTACAAAAAATAGCATTTTAGATTTCAGCACTACAGCAGGAGTCCCAGGAGGTGCAATTGGTGGTGCACTGGGAGGGATCGTCAGGCAAAACTGAACATTCCACTTCAGCTGCGTTGCCTGGTCAGGGAACTGTTTCCGTGAAAAAAGGAAAAATCATCAGAGTCATACATACGAACATGTAAACTCATATTTCAGTCAGAATTACATTTTATACCTAATCATTAATACAACAATGATTTTTTCAAAGAAATATATATAGAAAGCAACTGAAAGTCAATGCTTAATTTGTAATGTGTTCCCCCCTTCCTTCCCTCTACTCCATTAACACAAAAAGGCCTAAGGATTCAGCTTCTACAGCACCTCTGACATCTACTTCCTCTTTTACTTTCATAGAGGCCACCAAACTCAGGGCTCCATTACTTCTCCCATGGGCCTCTTACAATCCCTTCTGGCAGCTGCTTGCTCCAAGGCCACCCTACACTACTGTTAGCTACACCAAGCTTGCAAATGTGCAGTGTGACATCAGATGACACCTTACTGCCCCTCTCCTCCACTCCCCAACACTGAAGACTGAGGCCTGGCAGGCAAGGCCTTCTTTTTTTATGTATTTAACGGAGGATCTACAGAGTCTCACTACACAGAGCAGACTCAGAATGATCCTCTTGTTTTAGCCTCCCAAGCTGGGATTATAGGCACACGCCACCACACACACTCTGGGTAAGGCCTTCTTAAGTGGTTAATCTAGACTTTCCAGTCCTTCCAACTCCTTCTGTGAACTACTCAAACTGTGCTAATGAGTTTCAACTTTATCCATGGTGCTGTAGATACCTAATAAATATGTATCTACTTTTTATTCCTTTACAAATTCAAAGGTTTCTTTTGGACACAATGTTTGCTATAGCCCAGATCAGAAGCCAAATGCTGAGATTACTAGTGAAAAAATACTGCTTCTTCAATAGTAAAACACTGATCAAAAGAAGCAGTGGTGTACTGGGGTTATTCAAAGCAACATTAGAAACATGAAAATTAAAGAACTACTATGAAGACTGAAAAATTATAATCAGTTACCACCTGGATTCCATTTATGTAACTGCTAAAAAAAAGTTAAACTGCAGGACATGATTGCCCATGCCCATCATCCCAACACACTAGAGGATTGTCAAGAGTTTGAACCCAGTCTGGGATATAAACTGAGTTCAAGATCAGCCTAAACTACACAGTGAGAGCCTGTCTCAAACAAAGAAAATCGTGAAGTCCACAAAGTTACAAATGTAAAATTAGGAGGGGCCAGGGAGTTAGCTCTGTGGCACAAGTGCCTGCCTGGGAAGTGCAAGGTCGTGAGTTCGAAACCCAGTCCTGCCAAAAAAATTTTTTAAAAAATATAAAATTAGGAAAGCATATTTACCACGGAGCTGGGGTATGGCTCAGTGTAGAGCACATGCTTGGCATGCACAAGGCCCTGGGTTCTATCTCTAGCACAGCAAAATAGATAGATAGATAGATAGATAGATAGATAGATAGATAGATAGATAGTAAAATTATGAGCTGAACCAAGTATAGTGGCACACAGCTATAATCCCAGCACTCCAGAGGCTGAGGCAGAAAGATCATTGGGAACTTCAGACCAGCCTGGGCTACAAAGAGATCTCAAAGCCAGCCTGAATTGTAGAGAGCTCCTGTCTCAAAAAGACAATAAATTAGTGTAAGACAAAAAATGTTTCAGTCAACA
>PVKN010037814.1:0-11177 GCA_004027915.1 Capromys pilorides
GCTCAAGCTTCTCCCTCGGGCCCTCCTGCCTCTCTTCTGCCTTTCTGAAGAGCTGGCTTTGATCTCAGTCACCTGGCTGCCCTGAATTCCAGGCCCTCCTCCGCCTGCCAGCCACACTTGTTGCCACAGAGCCTGCCCTCACAAAGCTGAACAGGTCTGACAGGATTAGGGTGGGGGTAAGGATACCCCCACACACACTGGATGCTTCCTCCCCGCATCAGCCCCTCCCTGCACAGGGGCCCCTGACGTCACACCTGCCTGTGGAGGAGGGAGCAGCGGAATGGCCAGCAGCGCCCCCTGCCCTCCTCCCGTGGCACCCATCTTCCTTGTGGTGCCCCCTCTCCTGCCTGCTGCCTACCTACTTCCAGGACAGTTGGTGCCTCAAAACACACAGGGTGTCCTCAGAAAGCCTCTGAACCGAGGGGACTCAGGGTGGAGAGTGGTTTGGGGGTGGTGAGGCAGCGCACACAGGCCCCTTCTCTATCCCTCGCATGTTTTCTGTTCTCTGAGCCGTGGTGAGTCAGCACCACGGGGCCACACACAAGGCTTCCATTCAGGGCTCGCTTTCCCTCTGCTCTAACTCGGGTCTTGGCAGCCCTTCTCCCTCATTCTCTATCTATGTGGGCCTTATTCTGGCCATGGGAAAGCTCTGCTCCCTGCTGGCGGCGGCGCCTCTCTCCCCCGCCTCCCCCACATACACACCCACATTCCTCATCTTTGCCTCGGGAGCTGGCAATCCCAGCGGGCTACAAAGTAGGAACTACACTATGAAGTCCCCGTTTGTGTAGCCGGCAGGTATTTGTTGCTGCTGGCTCTGCGCCCCTGAGCTAGCTGGCGCAGGACACACGCTTGCTGCGCCGGTTATGAGGTGCGGTGTGTCAAGATCACGCGGAGGGCTGGAGTTCCTACTCTGGGGGTGGCGCAAGCCTTACAGGGGCGACCGGCGTGATAGCACCGGGCAGTGCATAGCAGGTGTCCCAGAGCAGGTAGGTGTCTAGGTAGCTCCAGAGAGCAGGAAGAATCAAAGCTAGAGACTGAAGAAGCGCTCGACTGAAACAAAAGCGTGAAAGGTCTTGGTTTGCACCTCTGCATAAGCATCTACACTCTACACAGGGGATGCAAAAGTTGTCTGGACAACAAAAGTCGTTAAGAAATAAGAACTTTGTCACTCTAGGTGACTCTGGGCAAGTGAATTAACTTCTGCAAGCCTCTGTCTTGGCATCAGTAGAAAGCCAGTGTGAGGAAACTCCCCACTTAGATTTATATCCTAGCCGTAGTAGGTCCGGTGGATTAGCTGCCCCTCTGTCCGCTGGTGCTGCGGGGACGGGGAGGTTAGGGCGGTTGTATTACCTGCATATGCGGACTGGAAAATGCGTTGTTCGACTCCAGGCCGGATGTGGAACGATGAATTACTCGCGCCCCCTGGCGGTTCATAGGTGCGTGGCCACCTCCCGACCCTGGTCCAGCTGCGCCCTCCCCCCGACTCCACCCCGCCTGCTGGAGTGCAGAGACAAGCCTGTGGCCAGCAGGGGCACCATTCATTCATTCATTCATTCATTTTTTTTTTTTTTTAGATGAACTCATTTATTGGACACATTAAATTATGCAAAGAAAAATATTTGCAACTGCATAAGAGGAATCTCATTCTCATACTACTCAACACTCAGCAGTGGGAAAAATGAACTGTATAGAGTGGACTCCAGGTCTTAATACAACAGCACTGTACAGAAAAATTTCAGGCTTCTAACTTCACTGAGTCCAAAACTACACGCCCTTCTTTATATTCCTCAGCTTCTTCCAAGTCTTTTTCACTTTCTATTATCTGCTGGAGGTCAGGATACGCTGCCTCTAACCTGCGCTGGCACTCTGGGATCGTCATCCGGGACTCTTGCAGGATCTCTGCCTGCTTTTTAATGACATAATTTTCACCATCTTCAGCTTTCATTTTTTCACTCTTGTTGTTTTGCTTCTTTTTCATACATCACTTTTTCTTTGACTAATCGCTCCACCACGCCAGTCTTGATCTTGATCTGCCTCACACGGGGATCGGCCATAGATCCTGGACTCTCGAGCAGGAGGGGTGGCTTGTACAAGCTGGGATGGGAGGAAGACGCGCCGGGTGGAGGGGACTTGCATTCATTTATTTTATTTAGGCTGATGCTGCCTTAAGGGCCGGCCAAGCCTGCAGCCAGCAGAGGCGCCATTTATTTATTTATTTATTTATTTATTTATTTATTTATTTTACTTAGCCTGATGCAGCCTTAAAGGCAGGTCTCATGCTCCATGTGGGGTGGGGATCGAACTGCTGTCCCCAGCGCCTAAGAGATTTTGCCGAATCATGTGCTTTAACCAACTGAGCTACCTGGCAAGCCCACAGGGGCACCATTTAGAGCTGCTGGAAGCAGGGCAACTGCTGCAAAGGGAATGGAGTAACAAAAACCACCTCACAGGATTGTGGGCCTTAAATGAGCAAATGTGAGAATTAAAGCGAATCCCTGGTAGTAAGTAGGCACTCAAGAAATGGCTGTTAGCATCGTGCAGCTCCCAGATCAGTGGCTGACAGACTCTGCTTGGCAGCTGGCAGCGAGGTCCCGGGCGACCATCTGCACGCATCTGTCTGTCAGTTAGGTGGGCCGCAGATGTTTCGCTCTCTCTGCCTGGTCAGTGCTGTAAAATACAGTATTCTTTTTTTTTTTTTTTTTTTGCGGGACCGGGTTTCAAACTCACGACCTTGCACTTGCCAGTCAGGCACTTGTGCCACGGAGCTATCTCCCCAGCCCCTAAATACAGTATTCTTAATAAGCCAAGTAGATAACCAAGAACCGACGGTTTGGGAAGTTCTACCACACTTCCAAGCCACAGTTCATTCGAGGTGCGAGACACTGACCTGCTGAGGCACTGGAATGCAGAAATGAGTAAGTGACAATTGCTTGAGGGCGTCAGATGTCAGTGGGACAGGCAAATAGGAAATACGGCGTTATGTGGGGTGTAATGAAAATAAGTATTATGAGGCTGGGCTGCATAGCAAGACCCTGTCTCAAGAAACAAAACCAAAAAAGAGGAATGAGTGGCTATGCAATTAACTCCAGGTCCATAGAAAGTGACATTTGTCTTGGTCTTTTTTTTTTTTTTTTTTTTTTTTGGCTGGCTCAAGCTGCCTTCAGGGTGAGTCTATCGCCCATGCGGAGCTGGAGATCAAGCGCAGTCTCCTGCCCCTGACTGAGTTTGCCCAAGCAGGCGTTTAAACAACTGAGTTCATCTGCAAGCCCTCCTTGCTTTGGTCTTCTTAAAATTACAATTTTGGCATAGGGAGATAGCCCGGCAGTCTAAGTGCCTGCCTGGCAAGCTCAAGATCCCAGGCTCAATCCTTGGAACCGCATGCCGTTGTAACAAGATCCTGTATCAAGAAATAATCAATAATGAAATTACATTTTTATGAATGCCCATTAATTTTGGAATATTCGCATGTCCACGTGGTGTTTTTATACATGCATTATTGTGGTCTTGAGGAGAGCTAAGTGCTTCCAGGTGAAGAAGAGACAAAGGAGCCGGGTGATGCCTGAAGGGCCAGCACTCTGGAACACTGAGGCAGGAGGATTGCTCATTCAAGCCCAGCGTGGGCCACTTAGCTAGACTGTGTCTCCAATTAAAAAGGAGCTGAGATGTAGCTCAGTGCAGAGGCCCTGGGTTCAACCATCAGAGAGAGACAGAGAATTCCAAGTGATAACAGACGCGGCGAAACTCTAAATTCAGCCCCTCCGCGTGAGTGTTCGTGCTGCACACACGCATGCGTGCACACGTGCACAGAGCAGCATGTACAGGCACCACGCCACCAGCGGGCAGAGTACAGTATTTCCAGGGAGACGCTGGGCGGGAGCTTGGCTCTAGAGAAGTCCATCACCACAGGAAGAGCTTGTTTTGCTTGGGGAAAGCCTTTGGACTATTTGGTGGGCTGCTGGGAGCCTGAAGCAGGGAGCATCATGGGCAGAAGCACTTTTACCATGAAGTTAGGTTTAGGGTTCAAGGCCCAGGGCTGTCACTGGTGTAGCCCCTTGCAGTCCCCAAAGACCCAAGCAATGTGGTATCATAGTCCTTGTTATCTGTGAAGATAGGACCTCGTCACTGTAGTCAGTGCCAGTCTTGATCCTGTATCACACCTGCCCCATGCGCAATGCTGGGAGCAGGGGCCACAGCATTTTTGGAACTCAAATAAAATTAAATTGAATGGGAGATTATTGGGAGGAGGAGATTTTTATTTTTTGTTTTATTTATTTTTTGGTGATAGTAATCGAACTTAAGGCCATGGCATGGTGAGCCCCACTTTACCAATGAGCCATTCCCCCAGCCAAGGGGAACTATTTTTTAGGTTAAACATACTTCTGTGGCCCATAGTCGGATCCTCAGGTAGCTGCTTCGCCAGCCAGGCGAGCACAGGTATCACACCCAGGAACACGCCTGTCAACCACTGTGTCACCTCACCTGATGGTGACAGGGAGAAGGAATGCCAAAGGCTGTATTTTCTATCTTATTGTACCTGCACTAAAAATAAAGTGGAAGTGGAGGAGAAACAAGGTTTTAGATGTGTGGAGCAAGAACCAATCTATGGAAAATTCTCCCACTTTTCAGATATGTAGTTATAAGTAGGAAATTAATTTCTCAACAGTGCTTACCCAAAACAAAATTTCTCATTAGAAAAATACTCAGCAGTGTGCTATGAACAATTATAAATGCACCATACATATAAAAATAGGATCAAAAAAAAAAATAGGATCAAAGTGTACAGAGTCCAAAGCTAAGTTTGTTTTCAGTTGGGAAAAATCAGCTTCTGGCTAAAATAAAGTAACTGGATCTGGGTTCATTCTCATACCTAAAACAACTAAACATGGCAAAAACTATTTTGAACAGTACTTCTTAAGACAGTAAGCAACAAAGAATAAAATGAGTTCTCTAATGGCTCTGACAGGAAGGAATCTGGAGATACCCAAGTGAGCCCTCCTGTAGAGGAAATAAATATGGGCGTCTGAGGAGGGGCAGGCCCTGGAGCTGAGAGAGCTTCAGTGAAAGCGCTCATCACAGATGTTCAGAGGCTGCTCCTGGAGCTTCTAACTGAGCTCAAGTAGCATGAGCTCAGAAACCACCCCTGACCAATGAGAGACCCACCCAAAAAGGCGAGAGCAGTTTCAAGAGATTGGGGGGGGGGGGGTTATTCTGTTAGTTCAAATGAAAAATATGGGGCCAGCAAGATAGCTCAGAGCTCTAAAGCACCTGCTTAGGCAAGCTTAGGCAACCACAGGGACCGCAGTTCCATCTCTAGCACCACATGCTGCGCCAGCCCCACCTCCAGGGCAGGCTGAGCCGGCCGTAACATAAAAAAGAAAAATATCATAAATTATAACACATTGGATAGACTGTTAAAGAGAATCAGTCTCAGTAGAAGGGGACCAAGAGACGGAGCAGAGAGAAGGGGAAAGCAAGAGGAATTGAGATGTGTTGTGTAGGAGCACAAACTCCCCACAGAGCTCCGGAAAGGCCAGTAATAAAGAGAGCACCTTTAAAACAACTGAGTGAAGGGAGGGGAGTTTTAAACAAATAAATGAACAAAGATAAAAGTGACAGCAGACTTCTCCTTAATAACAATTCAATCCTAAAGATAGTGCTGAAATAGCTGTAGAGTACAGAAGAAACTGCTGAACTCTTTTAACCTACAATTCTACATTCAGTAGAAGTACATTTTAAAAGCAAATGGAGGAACCAAGTATACAGTTCAGCAACATAGCACCTGGCTGGAAAGTACAAGGTCCTGAGTTCAAATCCTAATACCAAAAAAAAAGCAAAGGAAAATGGGAACAGTACCAAGAGATGGAAGGAGAAAAGGGGAAGAGTAAAGAAGAAGTGAAAAGGATTCACATGTGTTATATACATGTACAAACTTCCCACAATGAATATAATCATTATTTAGTTCAAATATGTGTGAATAAAAAATTTAAAATAAAAAGTATGATAATACCTCAGTTTATGAGCCCTTCCATTTGTGAACATTTGATTCACAGATAGAACCAATCAGCAAAATTTAGCTTCTATTCATAATTCAAGATGACAAACACAACGTGACCCTCTTCCCAAGAATCATGGGACAAATTAAGTTCATGAACTGAGGTAACACTGTATCATGAGAGAAAAGAAAAAGCAAAAGGAAAACAGTTCCGCATGCCTTGCTTTTCTCATTGCTAAGACAAAACACCCATCCACCCAACACCCACAAAATTCCCAACACCCAAATAGCCTATGTACAAGGGAGAAGAGGTTTATTTAGCTTGCGGTTTGTGGCAGTTTCAGCCCATAATCAGCTGGCTCCAAGGCAGGGTGGCATGGCAGACAGGCATGACAAAGGACAAACAGCTCACGGCAGGCAGAGAACAGCAAGGAAGGGGCGGGACAAGCCCCATTCTGTGCTTTCTATGGTATCCAGGTGACCAGGACTAGGGCAGTGCCAAACCAGTCAGTGGACTGACTTTGTAGTCACCCACCTTTATTCCTAGCACCCTTAACCCTAGCATTGTACCACCAATCAGTCACACACTCTAAATTCAGCCACCTTGGAAAAAAGCGCCACCTATGGCCACGGGAGGCTTTGCAGAGTCGCAGCACTTTTCAGAAGTCCAAGTCTCTTCTGAAACTTGGGAAATTCTTACCTGTGAGCCTCTGCAAAAATAAAAAACAAAGTTAAATGTTTCCAACACCACCAACAACAAAAAGACAAGTAAATATTCCCATTTTAAGAAGGAAGAATACGGACTGGGGAGATAGCTGAGTGGTCAAAGCACCTGCTTGGCAAGCACAAGGACCTGGGTTTGATCCCCACTACCACATGCCACACTGGCGCCAAAACCAGGTGTGGTGGTGCACACTTGTAATTCCAGCACTGGGAAGGGTGTGCAGCAAGACCCTTGTACCAAATAAATAAGTAATAAAAAAGTAAGAGGGAAGAGTAGGGAGTTGAAAAAAAATTAGACCAAACCAAAGTTGAAAACCAGTTAAGATAAACATTAAACCCTGTAGCTCTATCTCCAGCACTCAGAGCATATGGTGGTAAAATATGAGTTCTAGGGCGTTGGGTGGCCCCAACCCAAGGGCTTGCTAGCTACAGGTCTTTTTCTTTGGCTTGTTCCACTCACAACCTGCAGCTTTTCTTGGCAGACATTCCATGTTCTTGGCATCATCAGGGGTCTCCACTCCAACTGTGACTATGCGGCAGTAGCTTCATATGCACTCCCCTTCGGGGCCTCCTTGCCTGGCCTTCCAAGGCTTCCTTTGATGTCTTGGTGGAAGCCTCTCTGACCCCACAGCTCTTGCATTCTGCCTGCCAGTAAAACCAGTAAGATGCGGACAATGGCAAAGTCGGCTGTTGGAGGAAGTGGTGGTCAGGTCTCCTCAACCATGACTATGGCTGCCTCTGCTGCAGCTCTGTAGGCACCTAGATGAGAAACATGGCTGAAGCAAATCCCGGGCCATCAGTCTCCTGGCAAGCCCTTTACAAGCAGTGGTCCCAGGGATTCTCTTCAAGTGAAGAGTTGACACGTTTACACCCTGGAGCCTGCAGTGGGTGGGATCTTCTGATTCACTGCTAGCCTTTCCTCACGATAGCTTTCTTCTTGTACTAACTATTTGGTTTCTTTTAGGTGGTGCTAATCTCCAGGAAGAGTATAGCCTTTGGCCCCAAGGTTACCACTGGTACTTTCTCAGTCAAAATTTAAGACATGAACATTTTTCTGCTTCCTTTTTTTTTTTCTTCTAATTCCTCTTTTGTCACTGATTCTCACAGTATAAATCTGGCTAAAAGTAGCCAGCAGTATCTATTCCATAGCCTAAATGTTGGACTGTTTTGAAATTTTCTCTACCAGATTAGTACATGGTCCTTAATCTTAGTCTCCTGCCAAGTTTCAAGGGGAGGGCAAAATGTAGATACATTTTGTCCCAGAGTGTCACACACCTGCTCTCTAGTCCAGTTGCCAATGGAATCCTGTTTCCAGCAGAAACACCCCGAGCCTGGCTTTACTGTCCACATTCCTAACATGAATGTGGTCTTCTGAGCTCCAACTGGAATTACCCATGAAACTCTATTCACAGAATTCTAAGACTTCTCTGGCCTGCATCTCCAACACCTTCTGAACTCCTTCTGAAAGCCAGTCCAAAATCACGTGGTCAGGTATAATCAAAGCAATGGCTCTACTTCTCCAGTACCAATTTTCGATAGTCTCAGCCTTCCTGACACTGAAAAATAATACCCAACTCCTACAACTTAAAAGAGGACAGATTTCATTTAGTTCATATTTCCAGAAGATTCAGCTTCCAAAGCAGAAACATCAAGGAGCTGCTTAGTTCATGGTGACTGGGAACCAGAGCATGGGAACCACCCCAAAGAAGAATAAGTAAAGGGCCCTATGTAAATGAAAAAGAATCTAGTTAGGCCAAAATCTAGCATCTTTTGTTTTGTTTTTTGAGACTATGTCTCACTATGTAGTACAGGCTGGCCTTGAATTCACTTATGTAACCCAGGCTGGCCTCCAACTCACAGAAATCCTTCGAGCCTCAGCCCCCTGGATACTGGAGTTGCAGGCCACCACACACAGCCAAAAAAATCCAGTTTTAGGACATGGTTTGGAGGGGGACCATTCCTGGATCGCAGCCCCACACTCCCCACCCCAGACCCCATGTATTTGCCATCTCAGGAAAGGATTGAACTGAGGGAGGAAGCCAGCCCTCCAGAGCAGTACTGGCTGGGGGCTGATGGAAAAGCAGCGCTGAAGAGCCCGTGGCATCTGCGCCACAGCAGGATGTTTGCATCATGAAAGCGCTAAAAGGTTTGCCATTACTGGAATAAACAATCACTATAACTTCCCTAGCAGGCATGGCAAGAGAGACATTCACAAACCAGGGATTCAGAGAAGCTGAAAATAGAAGAACAGCATGAGGCAAAATGCCACACACCTGGGCCTTGGGGGGGGGGGGGGGTCCAGCACCTGTGAGCAGCAGGACTAGGGGAGACACGATGCCTGCCTGCACAGCAAAGCATCCAAGTGAATGTCATTCAGTGTATTATGCACAATAGCCAGGAGGCTCCTATGGTGGGCAGGGCAAGGGGTGCCCAGCACCTCCTGTGGGGGGCTGCAAAGGGCAAAAAGACTTGGGACTGAGCCAAGTGTGTGGAGCACAAAGTGAAATGGGGGAGATCTGTGCGAGAAGAGACAGAGCCTGGAGCCCCCATCGAAGGGTGATTTGGTAGAGCCAGAACACAGCAAATGCTCTGATTGCTTCCCCAAACACTGCAAAGGACTGATACGGCAGGAAGTCCAGTCCACCATCTGACACTGGCAAAGAGGGCCCTCCGCTGAGGGGCTGCTCTGGGTTCCACAGGTCTATCTAAGAACAGAACTCAAGACAGAGACAGACAGATGAGGAACAGTGCCTGGACTCCACATACGGAGACAAGGAAAGTCCAGAGGGAAGACAGCCAGGCAGCGAAGGGAACAGGTCTGTGGTTACGATGGCAGTCAATAGTGAACAAGAGGGGTTGGGGAGATAGCTCCGTGGCACAAGTGCCTGCCTGGCAAGTGCAAGGTCGTGAGTTTGAACCCCGGTCCCACAAAAAAAATAGTGAACAAGAAAACAGGAAGTTGGAAAAACTACACCACATTTTCTCCCTCCCAAATTAGCTGAGGCTATTAGATCTGAGACCACAATTGAGTGGTATGGAGAGAAAATTCCTTGGCTGCTCACAGTCAGACTGTGTCCCCAGGCTAAAGCGAAGCACGAGTTAATGTTATGACGAGAGATAATGATTATGTTTCATTGCCTGTTTGCTCGGAGTTATTTTGGTTGTTTTGTTTTCTTGTGGTTGTCACTTCTTTACTGGTACTGTTTTGTTACTTTTATTCTTTAAGGTTTTGCCTTTGTCCTGATCTCTTTCAGGACTTTTTCTCTTGTTTTTTAACTTTATTTCCCCCAATTCTTTTTTTCTTTTTTCTCCTTTTTCTTGTTTTCTTATCCCCTTGCTACTACCCTTTCCCCCCATATATGTTGTCAATATGTACATTAAAAAATAAGAATTAACCAGTGCTGGAAACTCGTTAGACCCAGCAACCAGGCCCAGTGTGTGAGGTAAACTGCCCTGGGCCCACCAGAAACCCATTTGAGACTGCCCTGGGCCCGCTGGAAACTCATTCGACCAAGCAACCAGGCCCAGCGCACCCAGTGTGGAAAACTGCAGCCAAACTCCCAGCAGAGAGACTAGAGACAAGACCCACCCAGCTGATCCAGGAGCAGAACATCTTGCCAGAGTGGCACAACAGGTTTGCCTCCAAGGGCTGCAGCAGGAAGAAGTGGAGCTCAGCAGCCAGACCCAGCTAAACCCACCTGGACGAGTTGGAACTTGGTAGATCCAGATCTGGTGCTAAGGTAAGAACTCTACCAAAACTCTACACCAAAAGTCAGAAGGCAGGGCTATACAAAATGACAAAGAGAAGAAGCAAAATGTGCTCTCTCAGGCCCTGAGCCCACCCGAAACAAATACAGAAGACAACAGCATAGAAGAAATTGTATATCACCCAGCTGAAATCTCTGAAATAATAACATCTGAAGTAAAGAAACAACTGCAGAAAAGTGTAGAGGAAATTAAATCAGAAATAATTTCTGAAGTAAAAAAAGAAATAATGCCAATAATAAAAGAAGTACTAAGTGCTTTTAAAGACACTGACAAAAAAATAGAAGAGAGTAGAAAAATGATGGAATCCTTGAATGAGCAATGTAGGAAAGTAATAGAATGTATGAAGCAGGGCCAGGGAGATATCTCTGTGGCATAAGTGCCTGCCTGGCAAGTGCAAGGTCGTAAGTTCGAACCCCAGTCCCGCAAAAAAAAATAAATAAAAAATAAAAAAATAAAAGCAAGTGATGCAAGAATGTATGAAGCAGATTCAAAGTGCTATACAGAAACTTAAAACCTCAATTATAAGCTGGACAAACTGTTTCAGCGAAAATGAAAATAGACTTTCAGACCTTAAAGACAATATTGCAGCTAGTGAAGAGGTAAGAAAAGATCTCCTAAAAACAACTAGGAGGCAAGAAAAAAATAATTCAACATCTGCAAGATGATGCAAAGATGAACATTGTAAGACTAATAG
>PVKN010037815.1:0-10000 GCA_004027915.1 Capromys pilorides
CTCAGGATATTCAAATGTAGACACATGACAGCAGCACCAAGACACCTTTGACATCCTTCATATTCACCACCCCACCCCAGGTCCACTGACTTTCAGTATTCACTTTTTCTGCTTTCAACCTTCCCAGTAGGGTGGGAGCTCTGGAAAATAGATTCAGAATACATCTCCTTCCCTCCTTATATTTTTAAAGTAGATAAATTCAATATCATTAGATGCATACTGAAAATTATTATAATTTTATCCTACTTTAAATTGCTATAAATCTTTTCTTTTTCACTTCTCTAAACATATTAGATCCACTTATTCCAATAATACTGAAAACTATGTGACCTCCTTCAACACACAAAAGGAATAAAGAACTACAGTCTCTGAAGAGTGAAAAAAAGAGACGATCATTTGTAATTCTGTTATGGTTTGTGTATAGGTGCCCCCTAAAGCCTCATGCAGTCATGGAGCAGCTTCTGGACTTTGTGATTGATTATTGTGGGTATGGGTGCTGCACCTCCCTTGGGGCAGGTGATCTGCATTTCAATGTATGGAGGAAGAGAAGTTAGTCGGCTGAGCTGCTGCTGCCTCTCCCTTCCCCCTTGTTCTTACTCTTAACTGCTGCATGAAAGATTGCCCTCTGCCATGTGCCACCCTGCCATAGAGCCAGCTGGATATGAACTGAAACCTCCAGTAACTGTGAGCTAAATAAACCTTTCCTTCCCTTATTTTTAGTGTCAGGTATTTGTCCCAGCAAGGAGAGAAGAGTAACTAAGACAACTTCCCATCAGCCTAAAGCATCTCTCCAAGTGTACTCTTATTAAGTCTGCCAAAAAGATACATGACCTAAAATCCTGAATGGCAATAAATCTGTGGTACTATGGCAACTTGCCTGATTTAAACCCTTATGATGTGCACTGGGGATCCTTTTTTACATTCTAAGAACCGTCCTGTTTTTCTATCTGATGCGGACATGGCAAGGTACACAGAGAGGCAGCAGAGTGTCGTGGAAGCTGTAGTTGTACTCTGGACCCCATCTCTCTGCTCTGCTAGGAGTTCAGTGTTCTTGGACAAGTCAAATGACCTTTTAGAGCACTACATACATTGTATTAAAAAGTGATTCTACACTACTTCAAATATTCCAATCCGATACACATCTACTTCAAGGACATGGTAATTTCTCACAGATGTGCTACACCTTCCAAATTTGTGACCATATATATAAAGAAGTAAACTGACTTGTCAGTTATAGTAAGAACATAGGAAGCATGAGGAGAAGGAGAGTGGCCAAACGAAACTTGAGCAATTACCGTATGATGCACACGTACCAATTCCCCACCATAAATATAATCACTGTGTACCAAAAACATGTACTAATAAAAGTAAAAATCACATTAAAAAAAAAAACAGCAAATGTTTTGGTATTTCGTAGTACTTACTACAATAGACACTGTGCTGTTTTACATGTATGTTATGATTTTATTCTCACAAAGATCTTCCTGAAAATAACAACTCTGACACAGAGCGATGAAAAAAATGTCCCCAAAGTCATCCAGCTAGAATGGATACAGCTAGATGTGCTTGCCTGATTAGCCGCATACATGAGTTTGATGAAACACAGTGAAAAGTAAATGCCGAAAGAAATTCTGAAAATACTATATTTTAGAAGTTGCATATAATAATTTCTGAAACAAAAATAGATTATAATATTTTTAAAAATTACCTATCAAAATGTACTTTCATGAATTAATGGTGCACAGATGCAGTTAAAAAAAAAGAAGAAGAAGAACAGGAGAAGGGTAAAATAATTTATTTATTTCACGCAGCATAATGGCAGAGCAGTGCCTAGAATTTGCAAATTCTCCTCTGCCAGCCATCCCTCTGCCTAGTTTTTCTAGTATTTTTGGAAAGATACCAGCACATGAATTCCTGTTGTCGCTACCTGTGTGATCTTATATTTGAGCTTTCATCTCTGTAAGATGTAATGTACATACACCATAGGTTTACGGTGAGGATTAAGGTCATTACTGCAGATCAAACACTCAGGACCATTCCTAGCACCCAGTAAGCACCTAGTAAGTGTTGGTTTTATTATTACTACAATAGCAATAGCATATTTGGAAAATAAGGAGGTCAAAAGATCAACAGCCACTCAGCAGCATAGTGAAGAGACCATAAAAAGCTTGTGAATAGCATTTGAGATATTCCAGATTTCCCATCTAAAAACTCTAGTCCTTAATGCACATTATATAGACAACAGAATTACATAAATTTTGTCAGAACTAGAGGTGTACAAGAAATCCTCCAAGAAGTAATTTTATTAGCAAAATTTTAGCACAAACTCCTAGATTTCAGGCTTACATCTCACAATTGGATATTTGGACTCTAGTTCACCAGATCGTATCTTTGAGACTCAGTTTCTTTCTTTGAACTTTTGTACATAGGGACCATTCTGTAGTTTCCTCAAATTCATTAACTGAGGCCAAAAAGGACATTTCATGGATTTCAAAAATATATATTACAAAGTGAACAACATATAACCTTTAATTCCCAAACCTTCTTTTCCCCCCTGTATGGCATCAGATTTCTTGCCATTATTATCTTGGGGGTGATTATAGGAAAACACACATAATTTGCAATTCAAACAGTGTTTAATCTTAAAAGGATTTCCATGGGTGAAAGAAACAGAGAACAAGTCCCCCAGCCCTGTCCTTGGCATAGCCCACCGCTTGCTTAAGGGATCTTAACTCATAAAGGCGGAGCACTGTAAAGCTTTAAAATGACTTCATTCCCATATTTACATATTTTTAATAGGGCTATGATGAATCTCCTTCCGCTTGACTCCTATTTTGAGCTGTGATATTTTAATCTCCATTCTTGCTGCAACTTAGCAGATGAATGTGCAGTGTGACAGAGCTCAGAGGAAATAGTATAAATAAAGCAAAGTGGAGCTATGACATCTCACATTTTATAGCTTTTTTATTGTAGCCGAAGCATAAACAGAGCACAGCTGTGTTATACTTACCGCTGTGAGCACTCCCTCAATCCTTGCCCCCTATTGCTTTTAAAAAGACAGTGCTCTTATTCAGAAGGCCTTGGCTGTTGGTAGCTGTCCCCACTGGGCCATCCTTTGCCCCAAACCTCCACAGTTGATTCATTTCTCCTCTTACCCATGCAAATTTGTCATGTTTAGCATCGTTCATCTGATTGAGAACCAATATGACAAAGGCAATGTATACTGTACCACAGCAAAAGCGCACACTGCTCTTACCTATTGGGATAGCTCCACGACCAGAACAGTAATTTCTATTTGTTCTCAACACACACTGGACCCAAATAATTTGCAAATACTCTCATAATATGAGATCAGAAACTAACTGGAGGTACTCAACCTATTGTACTTTCTTAATGCAAGCCCCTTTTCACATGAAATTATATTTTTCACCATCAAATTAAATCTCAATCCTATTTGGATGAAAGTTGGAAATGCCAAAAGGGCCAAATAGAGTTGAAATGTGCAAAATTCCACATGCTCACATAATCATCAGTTTTAGCACTGTTCACTAAGTCAGAGATGAAGTTCAGAAACTAGCAATCACCTTCTATACTCTGAAAAATATGGAGATATATACTCATGATTGATGGTCAGAACAAGAACTTAATCTAAATAAGCTAATCACAGTCCTCCCAAGACATTTCAGGTAAGTATCATGAAGAACCACCATAGGCTCTAAAATCCCAGGCATATAAATGATGATAAAATCTCCTATATGGAGAAATCTCTAAGACAGAAACTAAGAAAGCCAACTTTCAAAGTGACAGACAAGAGAAAGAAATTAAGCTGTGACAGAGCTGGTCCCAACTGTTCCTGAGGCCCATCTTCCACTTTCCTTCCCTGTCTCTCTTTGGTTATTTGCCTTGCTGGTATTCCTTTACCCATGAAAGCTCCAACTCTTTTTTTCTTGAGCTGCCTCAAGTTGAGTTTTATCATGTCATAACTGTTTTTTTAAAGGTTTAAAGTCTTCCAGAAGAACATTCTTTTTTTTCTTCAGGTGGGGTAAGATTTTTTTCTTCCTTTTCCAAATACCATCACAGTATTTACAGAAAGGGTGGAAAAACCTCTGGGCTTGTAGAGAAATGGGTGATGAAAATTCAAGATACATGCATCCAAGTGAACATAATCCAGGGGGAATGGTAACCTACACACTAGTGAAATGAAATGCAAGACAGAGAGATTGATTTGCATCATCATTAACATGGAAAGAGAAAAGCACAAGAACACAATAACTACAAGCACCACCTCCATTGACACAAGCAATTGTTTAGAAACAACAGCCCCAACTGGGCTAAGTAGGGGCATAGTTGGTATCCAAGCTTCTCAGCTATCTATCCGCCCAAAGTTGCTCTTCTGCCAAGCTCATTGTTTACGGAGCTGCCAGCCCAGTCCAGGGATCTGATTAGCAATTTGCACTTTTGTGAGGGGATTAACAGAATTCCTTTGTTTTGATGTCGGATTATCAAACTGCATCTTTAAAGAGGTGTGACCTCATCCAGATTCATAAGCCTGCTCCCTTGAGAATGACTTGAATTTTACTCCACTTGCACAACATATAATTTCATAAAGGAGTCACTGTCAAAGCATGGTGCTCAATTCTTGATGTGTGTGAAGCAGCACATTTGTAATGTAAATAACTTTAGAAGTTTTGTGATATTTTAAAATAACCCATCTGGTGGGAAATCAAGGATTTTCAACCCATTTGGTTCCAGCACTCGTAAATTAGTGTGCACCCAGCTCAGAGGACCTAGAGATACCCTCCAGCCTCAGATTGAGATTTTTGTTTTCATTTTCAAGGGCAAGTACTTTTGATTATCCCATGTCTTGCAACACACTTTTATAAAGGAGGCAGAGGACATGAGAGAGTAAACTGAGGAAAGCCAAAACAACTTGGTAGCTAGGGTCAAAATGATAATTCTAGCAAAATGTTTACAGCATAGACAATAGGCCCAGTTTTATATACATATAAAGGTAGTAAGGAAAATGCAACTAGAGTTGTATATTTCTAAGTTTCTCCAGCAACAGACAACTAATTAGAAAGACAAGTTCCTAAATTTCTACTGAAATTTAAAACAATTATCGCTTTCATGAGGGTGCCCTGCAGTGCAAGACACAACAATTTAAGAAAATCAGCTGACAAGTTTTGCACTAGTGAGGTCTATATCTGAGGGCCAATCCCAAACAGAACACGCAAAAGCAGAGTGGTCCACACAGGTATGTATTTCTGGTGTGAGAGCGGAACGGGCTCTTGGTGAGTACTGCACATCAATGCCCATGCAGCTGCAAATGACAAGAAGGCAGTCCGGCCTGGACAAATGCATGGAAAGCCAGACACTGCTGCAGATCAAGCGGTAACTTTACTCACTGACAAACTAAAAACACAAACATCCAACCGAAATACTCTGTGTCAGAAAAGGAATTACAAACAAATGTGTTTATTCCCTTCTCATATTAAGGTAGATTTGCACCCCAAAGTTGATAGGCTTGGTAATATTTCATTAAGTAGTGAACTTTCAATTATCCAGATACAATGCACCAGACAAGACCTGAAAAGTAAAGTGTAGCATGTGCTGGTCTGGAAGCTCGCACACAGATGTCTGATGTAGCAATATTTCCTAATGGGCCGAGAGACCAGGGTGGTACCTGCCAGTATGGAAAAGGGGCAATGGAGGATATGGGTGGTATAAAATAAATAAGTGAAGGGCGGGGAAAGGTTAGGCAAGCCAGGGCGGACTGAAGGCTGACTCTGCACATTGAAGGTCATAGCAGGGACTCTTTTCAGGCTGGAAACCATTGGTGGCCCCTGGCCAGGGATAAAGTAAGAATGACTACTGTCATTTTCAAAGGCTTGCTCTGGCTGCCATATATAAAAAGATAACAGGAGAACAATAGAAGGAGCCCAGAGCCTATACAACCAGATCAAACAATATCAATGGCTTGGCGAAACTGTAAACAGTGTGAGGCGAGGATTCTGGAGGTATTTTCAGTAGTTTTCTTGAGGGTTCAGATGTGAAGTATTAAATGAAAGAGAAGAATCAAAAATGCTGGCGAGGTTTCAGTTCTGAGCAATGGGAGAAAGAGATCGCTCTTGAATTGATTTGGGAAAGACTTCAGGGAGAGCAGGCTCCAGGGCCACATCAGGAAATAGCTTTCCACGTGCCAAGCAGAGCTGCCCAGTAGCAATTAGGAGATATGAGTCTGGAGTGGCAGAGGGAAACCGCAACGTAAAAGAAACATATTCCTAAACATTTTTCCTAACTCTGACCACTAAAATTGACTGTTTTCAAACAACTCGTGAAGGATATGGCAGAATTGGCAGTGTCTTCAATGATAGTCTTTCTTAAAATGCGGAAATCTTTTTACAACTTTTCAAAACTGTGATTGTTATGTGCCTGCAGTACATAATAATTGCATTCATCTTGGGAAACTGCTACATGGACATATCGCATCTTAATCACCTTTACTTCTCCTTCCCTTCCCTGGCTATTTGTTTCTAAGAAGTTTCTTGAAACTGATCATACTGATAAATCATTAGTAATTAAATTCCTACTGTTCACGCACATAACTAATACTACAGATGTTAGGCATGGTGGTTTGGCTTAATAGATAACTCTAGTTTAGATGATATAGAAGTACAAGACACAGCACCACTACTGAGTAAATAGGTTTCATACTTCTGTAGGAATACTGAGGAAACGTCCACTTGTCCTTAGGTGCAGGTGTTTAGAACACATGCTGAGCATGCTGGACATCCATTGTCTCTTCAATATTTACATGGAATCTTTGAAAAGTTTAACAGTGTTTCAAAAATTTTACTAAATTACCTATCCTTTCCCAAAAGTATGACAAATTGAATGTGATAACTGGAAATGAATTTCTAATCATTTTCACATCGCTATCAGCAGCATCACTAGCACCCGCCACACCATAGCTGTCTTTTCTGAAGTCCTAGTATGTACTACATATTGTACTTTATTTTTACAATTGTATCTATTCCACTCTACATATGACTTCCCATGAATTATCTTTCTACCATTAATATAAATTCATAAATATTTATTACACTGAAGCCCTATGCCTTATTTAAAAATCTCATAAATAGGTAAGTTGCTTCTCCATTGTGAAACCAAAAGACATTAAATTACAATGTAACATACAAAAATACATGGCATTAAAAACAAGAGTGACAGCTGTACTACTGGAAGCCAGTACCACAACTGTGGAATGTCTTTCTGAACAACACAGTTTGCCATGTTCCATAATAGTGAAATGCCTTCCTTGAAATATTTTTTTATCTACTTGAGTGTTAATAAAAAATAGAACAGTGTTTGTAGAAATAAAAATGTATTCTAAAATTATTGGGCTTCATCTAGTAAATCAACTTTACTATGAAAATATTGAGGGGAAAAATTAAGTGATTTGTATAAATCCAAGAAGTTTTTGATCTGCTATTTGAGATGTATCTGAATGTCCAGAAATAAACAGAAGTAGAAAAGCATATTCCACAGCGTTGAGCATCTCTTCCAAACCCTACATGCATTGAGTTGGCAGGGGCTATCAGTGGTGTACTTGGACACTGTCCACATTTGTAAATGAGCATCTCCGTGTCTGTAGTTTGGCACAGGACCACGTAAATGATTATACTGGTATACATTTAATGTAGTAGATATAAAACATGGCACTAAGTAGAACTCCTAATTTTAGAAAACTCTTTAAGTCATCAAATAACTTCTCTCAAGTCTTTAACATAATTAGCCTGCAAACTACAGGGTTGCTGGATGTAGCATTTCCATTAGTGTGGCCACTTGGTAACTCCACATTCTGTGTGCATCACTTTCATCCCAGCTCTGTCTCTGCAAAGGAGGAGTTACACAAAGTATTCCCTCCAAGTGTAGCACAGTCAGGCATGGGATGGGAGGTGACTACCACGTCCCACAACTCTGCAATCCCAAGGGAAGGAGTCCTCAGAAATGTGCAGGAGAGATGATGACACACAAACTTCTTTGACATCATTTATATGTAGTGAAAGCTGATGACAATGGTTCTCCCTATGTTGTTCAGGCTAGCCTTGAACTCACTATGCAGCCCAGGCTAGCCTTGAACTTGCTATGTAACCTAGGCTAGCTTTGAACTCACACACTGATCCTCCTGTCTCAGCTTACTGATTGCTGGGATTACAGGCATGCACCAACATACCTGATTTTCTAATAGGGATATTAAAGTGCTATCCTTTTGCTATTATTTTAAACTAAAAAAGAAAATAGGACTAATATACACGATCAATTAAATTTTTCAGTAGGCAAGTTTTATTTCCCATACTCTACATCTTCTTTGATGACAAGCTTATCTTTTCTTCTGCCACTTCCCTCGCAGGTGGTATCTGCCATAGTAGAGACCAATTCATTTGTTCTCAGGAGTTGAAATAAAAGGGAATAGCCTGTGCTTGAAACATTTTCTTTGCTTTCCCACTCTCATCAAAATATTCCTATTATATATTCTATTACTCCAAGTCCAAATCTTGAACTTCCAAGATTAGAGTTGACCCAATGACCATAAAGTTGGTGCCAATATGTCTGTGACTTGAAATACAGCCTTGCAGTTACAAATCCATCAACTGAGACTGGAATCCTCTTTGTCACTTCATGAACATCAGCTCACCTTTTTCTTCAATCCTAATTCCAGATGTTGAAATTCATTTCATTCTGAGGAAAGCTCTGAATGTAACTTCTGCTTCCAGTATCATATCCAGGGCAACACAGCATCTCTGTATCTTTACCCCCAGATTGATGCTCCAGTCTTCACCATTCTCTGTGGGTGGGGATGCTGGCTTCCATAAGAGAAGTCAAGCAACACACTGGCTCCAGGCTTCTGGTTGTGTTTTGGAAATAAGAGGCATCCACACATGATCAGAGCACAGGGAGAGAACAAGGTCAGGATGTGTGTTCCTGCAGCTCATTCCTGCAGGCGACTATCAGTCTGGAGTCCCTTTAGCCCCAAGAGTGGTGACAACTCCCTGTCCTTATTCTATAATGTAATATAACCATTCTCATTTGTTTATTGTACCACAAACTTATTGAAATATAATTAACATAAAAGTCATCTGTTAATAGAGTTCAATAGTTTTTAATACATCTACCACAGAGCTGTTCACTCCACACAATAAACCATCAAATAGTTGCTTCATCTTTAAAAGAAAGCCCTTACCTGTCCGTACTCACTCATTTCCTGATAGCCCTTACCCTCAAGCAACCACTCATCTATATTCTGAGCCTATATATTTTGTCTAGTCAGGATATATATTCCATACAAACAGAAAGGTATACTAGGTGTTCACCAGCTCTAGCTATTAAATTGTCAACATTCTTCCAAGTATGTTATGCAAAACTGGCACAAGTGAACCTGACAGAATACGTTTCACTGGGTGATTATCCCATTGCTTTCAGACACTGTCTTGTATGGATTGGAAAGGGGATGGCTACCTTTTACCTGAGCACTAATCTATCTATGTTAGGTATGATTCTTTAGCTATTGCTCTGCATGCTATACTGTCAACTATAAGAACATCTTAAGCAATTCATCAGAATTTCATAATATACTCTAAAAATGCCTTTTATAAACCATGATATCTGATATTAATGAGGCATTTTCTTAAAAACAGGTAAATTCTGAAGGACTGGCCCGATAGCTCAGCAGACCAAGGTGCCTGTTTGGGCAGAGAGCAGCAGTAGAGTTTGTAGACCACATCCCCGGGGTGCACTCAGAGGACAATTGAGACTGGGTGTGGTGGCACACATGACTGTAATCCCAGCACTTGGGAGTCTGAAAACAGGAGAATCAGTACAAGTCCAATCTACATAGTGAGACCCTGTGGACCCTGTAGACCCTGTACTAAATACAATAAAAATAGGTTAATTCTGGGTGAATACAACCTTGAGAATCCACACTGAGAATTGGTGAGAA
>PVKN010037816.1:0-11177 GCA_004027915.1 Capromys pilorides
TCTAATTTTTATCAGTGTCTTCTTCAGAAGCACTTATTTTTTCATTATAGTTAACCTTTCTTTTATTCAGAGAATATTTCTGATCTTCTTTCTGCAGTTGTTTCTTTACTTCAGACTCTATTAACAGAGATTTCAGCTGTGTGATTCCCATTTTCTTCTATGCTAGTGTCTCCTGCATTTGTTCTGGGTGGTCTTGGGGATTGAGATTGCATTTTGCTCCTTCTCTTTGTCAATTTGTATAGCACTGTCCTCTGACTTTTGATGTAGAGCTTTGGTGCAGTTGTACCCTTAGCACCTACCTAAATTCTTACCTAAGAGATTATATGGTTAAGGAAGTTATAGTTTTGTATTCACAGAACTACAGTTAGGAACACTGATAATGGGTAGTGATATTTAGCAGTTGAGAAACTTTTGTAACTAATAGGTTTGTATTTTAGACAGTAAGAGCAAATATGTCTGTGTAGCTAAACAGATGTTAAATTGGAAATCTGTATTTAATTTAGTTCTCCTACGTTCTGTCTGATCATCTCCCCTTGATACATCTGGGGTTTTCCAAGCAGACTAATTCACCTGGTTACCAGTTGCCCCCTCTGGAGATCAAGAGAAAAAGAGTATTGACACTCTGATAGATCTGGGCCTAGCAAAGTGTTTCAGCTGCCTGGGTCTCAGATCTACCACGTTTGAACTTGCCCAGATGTGCCTAGCTTGTGCCTAGCTGCTGTGTTCAGTTTGTTTCCTGCTGTATTCTATGGGAGTGAACCCCACACACAAGCCTGGCCTGGGCTGGGTCCGGAAAGGTCATGGAGCATGGAGTGGAAGGTATTACCCACACATGCTGGGCCTGGGCTGGGTCTCAAGGGGATCAGGTTGGCATGGAGCAGGTCTCACACACATCAGGCCTGGGCTGTCTCTGGGCATCTGGGATTGCAGAGCCAGAGGTCTCACACATGCCGGGCCTGGGCTGGGTTTGGAGGGGATCGGGTGGGAGCAGAGCAGGTCTTACACACATGCCAGGCCCGGACTGGGTCTGGGGTTTGGTGTCCAGGAGCACAGAGCAGAAGGTCTCACATACACGCTAGGCCTGGGCTGGGTCTGAAGGGACTATCGGATGATTTTTAAAAGACTGAAGCTTGTGTGTCTAAGTTTTGTTGAGTAAAGTCACCTTACTATTTCACTACCACTAATAGCTCAAGAACTTTTGGGCTGTCCCTTATGTTTGAGCTGAAAATTTTTCTAAGTTATGTGTATAGAACAAAAAATATTGATTAGTACAAATAAGTCTTTATTGTGGACTTCTGATAGGCCACACAGTACTGGATCATGCAGATTACGAGATATACCGTCTGCCTTCATGGATTTTGAAGTCTGGCTGAAATAAGTACACGAGTGATATTAGGAGAAGCAGGATGTCCAAACATCGTAACATGTACGAGGAGAAATAGGCCATAGAGGTTCACAGGTGGGGATGATATCTGTGGTAGATGGGGGTGAAAGAAAGTATGAGCCTTAGACAGAGAGGATTCAAAATGATAAGTCAGGAGAGAAGTTGAAGAAACCTTATCAGTGATGATTCAGTATTTTGGACAAGGTGCACATTGCAGTGCTATTTCACCTTTGCCCAGGTCGTGCCACCTCTGCTATAAATACTAGCCTTGTGGCTGGATGCCAGGTGAGGCTGAAGGGTCTGTACAGGCTTAGCTGTGGGCTCCTGAAGGAGTTGGGACTGGATAAGGTGGAGTCTGTTGTGCTCAAGCCGGGCAACCAGCAAGTATCTAGTGTTGAGCCTGGTGGGTTAGTAGGAAGTAGAGACTGGGGAGAGCAGTTAGAAGAGGACAGAAAACTGAGTGCAAGGTATGCCAGGGAGCTTTGATGGCTTTATTTAACTGTAGTACTCTCTGAGACCAAGATAGAAGGATCACAAGTTCAAACTCAGCCTGGACAACTTAGTGAATTAGTGTGAGGCCTTATCTCAATTTTTTAAAATAAGGCTGGGGATATATCTTAGTTGAGGGCCTATATATATTCATGTTCATTTTTCAATCCAATTCAGTGAGTGGCCCAACAATGTGTGCTTGGAATGAGATTGATTGCTGCTGGCAAGTGGGTACATCTTAAGTCAGGTTAAAGGGTAGAAGGGAGTGGTAGCCTCAGTGGGCTTGCATACAGGATAAGAAGTTCGGCCTAAATCCAAGAGGCTGTGGAAGCCCCACTTATTCAATAGAGAGTGACATTGCCACACCTGGGTTTTAGGAAGATGAGTCTACTTCCTCTTGGAAGCATGACTTGCTAAAGAGAGGGGCTGAAGGCAAGGAGTCCATAGCGCTCAAGCTTTGAAAAACAAGGATCAGCTGCCTGAACCAATGCTTTAAATGAGTATAGGAGCTGGTTGGTATGGGAGGATTTTGTGAAAGGATTTTCAGAGAGTTTAGATACTAGGTGATTGCCTGTCTTTGTTCTCCTCCAGAAATAGTCTGTTACTATTGTCCTGGTCTACTTGTATCACATGGAGTGGCCTTTCTGTAAGTCAAAAATGCTTTAATGTGACAATTTCATATCATCCAATCAAAGGTGAAATGTGCTTCCTTTTGCTCTGGAAAGAGCTCTGACTTGGGTAACATATGATGTGGTCATCCTAGTTAGATGTGGAGAGATGAAGGTGATCACTGTCATTTGATTACTACTTAGACACTAAAGCTTGTTGCCATTGAGGTCTATAAACCCATCAGGCTTACTGCCATATAAGTAACCAGGGGGTTCCCAAGGTGACTAGGAAAAGGTTGAATACTAGAAGGAATTGGGATCAGGAGGTGGATGGTATTGTCCAGCGCATACACCAAATGTGAGACTGACTTCTTTGGACCTCTATATGGAAGCATAAATCTTCTGCAGGTGGTTCATAAAGGTTCCCTCAGAGGGCTGTACTCAGTAGCATAGCTCAGATCAGAAGATCTGAGTTCTGACAGTGAGTTCACACACAAAGTCCCTATGCTGTGGATATTGCTTACACTGGTGGCTAAACCCAGTGGGTGATCTGCCTGATCCCTAGGTTTCACTGAGTTATCTGTGTCTTAAATGATTTTGGGCTGTATATTTTCCAAAAGCCAGGCAGCCATGCAGGTGTGAGTCCTTTGTCTCAGTGGGAACTTGGTTATATCTGAGACTCATAGCAAACTTACCCATGGGTATACATCCCACAGAGGCTACTCTGCATAGACTCCTGTACACATGCCTTTATCAATTTTTGAGCAACTACCAAGTACCTAGGGAGAAGCAGAAATATCATGGTGGTAAAGGTGCTTATTTAAGGTCTCACTTGAGGCCCTCATTTCATGGGTTATCTGTAGGCCCGAGTGTACTCAAGAGGTGAAACAAGTCATTACTCTCACTTTGATTTCATGGGTAGAATTATTGGCTATGCGAAGACATTAGTCCCTAAAGGATAAATGGCTTCATCAAGCCAACCATGGCAGAAGATGTTTTAGTGGAAGCCAATTTTTTTTAAATGGGTACACTCAAGTGGGGCTGCCTGTGGGGAGTGTTGTGCAGGAACTGTTCAAGACTGTAAGTTTCTCTTGTTGGGCAGTTCCGCAGGCAGTGGGTCCTAGCCTTAGATCACAGAAGCGTAATAGTAAGATTCAGTCCTGCAGACGGAGCCTGTGTGTCAGGACTTGGGTTTACAGAGACAACATTCTAATGCTAGGGTGCCTTGATCTGTTTGTCTTTGATGAAAGCAACATTAATCTATAGCCTTATTTGTTTTGACAAGTGTTTTCATGGGGCAGCCATGGAATGTAAGTGTCATTGCTGCAGGTCTCTCATTGATGTTGGATTTCTTTCCACTGGAATGAACTGCTTTTTTATGTTTCATTTTGAAATATTTAGTTTTTAAATTGATTTCTTTGACATGAAAGAACCCATAAATATTACAGAAAATCAAGGAAATGTAGAAAACATAAAGAAAAGGGTTATCATCTATAAAATTACCACTCTTTCTAATGCATTTCCTCCCTCCTTTTAAGCCCATCTGCTTAGAAATAGACTGCTAAATTTTGGTGTGAATCTTTCCAGACTAACCATTTGCTTACATGAACTATGTTTCCATAGGAGTTTTTAAAACAAAACATGAATCATACTATATGCAATATTTTGTGACTTGTGTTTTCTGTTGATATACTTCATTTTCTTCTCAAATTAATATATTGCAATCTCCTACATGTTAGTGTCTGAGATTTGCGCAGGTTAGGGTGACCAGACTTATGTCAGTGGACATTTGGGGGCAGTTCTGAAATTTTGTGTTTACAAACTGCACTGCCATTCACATCTGTAGTAGTAGCTAAGTACTCCTTCACTCTCAAACCAGTGCTTCTACAAGAGAGACTTGTAGACATGATATGTTGAGGTCCTGATTCTTTTTGGATTTAATCCATTTTGCAATTCTGTCAACAGTAATAGTGTGCCTTCTCACCATTTTGGCACTGACAATCTTTTAGTTGTAAAGTTCTTAAGTTAAAAATCGTATCCTAAAGGGCCAGCAAGATAGCTCAGTGGGCTAAAGTTCTTGCTCAGGCAGGTGCAGCGACTGGGGTTCCATCCCTGGCATGCATGTCAGCCCTACCCCAGGAGCTTGCTGAGGCTGCGAATGAGACTGGATGTGGTGGCATGCACCTGTAATCCCAGTGCTTGGAAGGCTGCAAATAGGAGGATCACTAGGAGTCTGCTCTGTGTAGTGAGACCCTTGTGCTAAATATATTTTTTAAAAAGTATCTTATCCTTTAATGGTCACTTCTTGGGTCATGAGTAAGGCTGAACACCTTTTCATAAGTTTATCTGCTCTATATGTTGTCAATATTTGCTTACTTATAGAAGCTTCGAGGATAATGAGTATTAACCCTTTTTTCTTACACTTGTGAAGGTTTCTTCTCATCTTCTGCTAGTTGTTTTAAAACTTATGAAGAATCCTTTAAAAGAAAATACTGGGCTGGCCAGATAGCTCAGTGGATTAAAGCGCCTGCTTAGGCAGACTCAGGGACAGGGATCTATCCCCAGGTTGCTGTACTGGCCCTGCCCCTAGGCATGCTGAAAAGGAGATTGAGACTGGGTGTGGTGGCACACACCTGTGATCCCAGTGTTTGAGACTTAAAACAGGAGGATCACTGTGAGTCTGATCTACATAGTGAGATCCTGTAGATGCTATATTAAATATATTGAAAGAAAAGAAAATACTATCAACTGTTAGTCTTTTTCCTCAATGGCATCTGAATTTTATATCATACATAGCATTTCAGTTCTTGAAAATAAAGTAGTTTTGAAATCCAACACAACACTGAACTATTTAGAGATTCAGTAAATCTATTAATAAATGATCAACTTAATGTTCCATTCCTAGTTACAATAGCATCACTTCCTACATCTGCCACCCCCAGCCCACTTTAAGTTTCAGAATGTCATGCACATTCATTTCGCTTGTGGCTTTTTAAGAAACTGAGTATCATTCAGTTGGAAAGACTGAAGTTACAGTCCAGCCAGGTAGTTGACCATGCTTCATTAGGAACCCAATTATACCCATGAAATCCTTTTGTAATTCGAACAGAGTGGGTGCTTTTCTTTAAAAATGAAAAATTTTTAGGCATGATGGTACACATGTGCACTCACAACATTCTAGGAAGCTGAAGTGGTAAGATCCTAAGTTTGAGCCCAGCTTGAGCAACATGGTGACTTGTGAGACCCTGTCTCAAAAAATAAAAGAGGGATAGGGATGAAGCTCAATGCAAAGACTGGGTTCAGTCCTGAGTAGTGAAAAGCAAAAACAAATCCCAATTCATCCCCAAGTTGTGTGTAATTAGAGAGAACCCTGAAGCAGGAACTATGTACTCTATAATCTCCCATCTCCATTATTCTCTGTGACCTTGGGCTTGTCCCCTAACCTTCCTAGTCTCCCATGTTCAGGTTTCAAGAGCAAAACCCAGTTATCCCTTTTAAAAGCTCTCATCACTGTTCTTGGTTTCACAGTTCTTCTGAATTTCAACTTAGGACTGTGTCTGCCGCGTTTCCCCCCCCTATCATTTTCTTCTAATCTTTTCATTCCATCTTTGAGCCTCTTATTTGAAATCCCTTCAAGGCAGGCAGTTATTCATTTGGATTCTTCTCTTTGTTTCTGCAGGCCCTTAGATATGTCTGCCTCATTTCCTGGATACTCTCTCTGCAGCTGAAATTAGAAATCTGCAGAAGCATACCAGATGCTAGAATCTTGTGAAGTAGCAGCCCTGAAATAGCCTAAGTGTATTGGCAGAATGTTGGGCTATAGCTCTAGCATCATAAGGCCACCCTAACTACCATAGTCAATTCCATTGTGCTCAGTTTCTTATTCTTTGAAGGATGGTCTTAGTGTACCATCATTCTCTTGGGCAAACCTGTGCTGCCCATTAGACTTCAAACTCTCTGCCCCCTTTTGTTCTGTTAGCATGTCAATACTAATGGCTTTGGGAAATTTTCAGTGTAAGTCTATATGCAAATAGAAGTTTCAGTCTGTAGAAGCTGAACAGAAATGTGCATAAGGAGGGGGTATTGAGCTGTATTTAACAGGGTGCGGTGTTGAGCCAGGTGGCTCTCAGACAGGTGGCTCATTTGAAAAACAAATGGTTGCCTATGTATCCTGAGAACCTCCTTCACAAAGGCAGAAAGTTCACTTGAGTTCTGTAAAGAAGGCAGATATTAGGGCTGACCAAATAGCTTAGATGATTAAAGCACCTGCAAGCAGGCTCGGGCCCAGGGCGCACCGAGACGGGCGGTTGAGACTGGGCTTGGTGGCATGTGCCTATAATCCCAGCTCTTGGGAGGCTGTAAACAAGAAGGTCACTATGAGTCCAATCTAGTAGTGAGATGCTGAACACCTTGTGGGCCCTTCTCTAAAATACAAAACAAAAACAAAAACCCAAAAAAGGGCAGATTTGGGTGGAAGTTTGGAGCTACCAATTGTTCTTTGGGTTAGGTGTACCCTGCCTCTTCTGTACTGCAGGTTAAACCCAGGACATTCACACTGAGCTATATCCCCAGCACTTTATAAATTTTTAAAAATTTGAGACAGGGTCTTTCTAATTTGCCAGTTTAGCCTGGAACTTGCAATCCTGTCTCAGTCTCCTAAAGTGCTGGGATTGCAGCACTGCATGCGCCACCATGATAGTCACATCTCTAACTTCTGAGTGTGTCTACCTCACGGAATTGAAGATTAAGGGATGAGATTTGTGGGTACTGATTCCAATGAAATGCCAAAGTGACACTGTATTGGTGATGATGGTCAGTGGATTTCCAAGAATGCAAGAACAGATATTCAAATAATGAGTAAATTTTGCGAATGCCCTAATAGAGAGTTGAGATAAGTGCTAAACAATTTGAGAGATGAGACCTATCAATGTTGGTGTAGTGGATATATATATATATATATATATATATATATATATATATAATTTATATTAATGAAATACTCACTGATTAATTAAGACTTTTGAGATGGGTCTACAGATACTTAAAATGCTTGTTATAAGCTCCAGCACATTTGATAGCAAGGGTCTTTGTTTCAGTATTTCTTGATTGGATGACAAGTAGCTGACGTGTCCATACGCAGGGGCAGTCATTGCCCTTCCTTGTCTTCAGGCAGGACCTGCACTTACGGGGGCAATTTTCTTTCTTTGGTGGTACAAGGTTGCCCAGATACATATTTGACAATAGGTTTGAGTTATACTTCCTTACAGAAACATATTTAAAGTATTTGAAGCACATAGATTGTTTGGACTCTTCTGAGAATTGAACACTTCTAGGATTACTTCTATGGAAAAAAGTGAATTCTGAGTTCCAGACTTGGAACTTGGAACATAGCTTGTCAGAATACTGCTACAGGAGCCCCTCACCTGCTACTATAGGATGATGTGGAATCAGACTACAGGGGAAGTGAAGCTCCTTCTGGATGGATACAAGATATACTAGGTCCCTGGTGCTGAATTGGAACACACAGCAGGTCGGTTGCAGGAAGGCTTCAGTGCCTAAAAGGCTAGGGAATGATTCTGATTGTAGAAACTATCTTTTCAGATGTTGACTTTAAAAAAATATGCAAAAGATTCTATAAGGAGGGGCAGGAAGCTGCATTGAAAAATCCACTCAGAGTGGGATGGCAGTAATTTCCCAGGTTAGTGAAAAATGTTAATTTGTAGAGCTTATGAATGTTGGTTGTTAAATCCCAGATGGGTGTTGGAGACAAAACCAAGAAGGAATATTGCTTAATATCCTATGGCAGTCATTTCCTGGAATGATTATCTGTGAACAATAGTTTCATTCTTGTGGGAAGACCCTAGTATATCTACAGGGACATCTTTTGTTAATTTCTCTGAGCAGGGAAACTTTGGTTTGCTTTCCATGCCTCTTGACCTTAAAGAAGGGCTCCTATAACCTAGGCTGTTACTGGGGTCTTGGGCCAGAGGCCGAACTCGCAAGGTAACAAATTAGGCCCAGCCACTGGTAAAAAAGAAAAAGAAGAAGGAAAAAAAATGGTAAAACATAGGAAAGAAACTTTAATCAGTATAGAGGGACTGGGAAGACAAGGAGACCTGTGTTTTTAGTCTCAAGGGGACCAGAATATGCATAGTCCAGTCCACTCAATGAACCATTGCTGGGACTAGCTTCCACTCATCACAAGATGTTTACTGATCAGATTTGTTCCTAAAACCCAAGGTGACTGCCAGAGTAAAGAAGATAGATGTAGAATGGAGATAGGTATAAAAGGAAAGAGATTTAAAATGGAGTTGTCAAGTTTTTAATTCAAGTTGTTAGTTATCCAATTAGGTGTTTGCAGGCTCAAGTGAAGTTAGATTTTTTAGCAAGAGAAGCCTGTAAGTTCTTGTTACAGAGCTTCTGTTATTATTATTATTTTTTTTAAAGTTAAGAGTATAATAGTGGTCACTGAAGTCTGAGAAAGGTGTGGAGGTGAGAACATGGAAAGAAGGTGGTAAATGGGTATCAAGGCACATTTAGGCAGGAAGAGCATTTTCTTATGCTCTGTAGCATAATAGGGTAGCTGGTTGGCAGCAATTAAATATTTAAAAACAGTAAAGAAGATTTTGATTGTTTCTAGCATAAAGCAATGATTTATGTCTCTGAGGTGATAGACATGCCAGCTACCCCTATCTGATCATAATACATTATATGTATGCACTAAAAGATCACAGTATCACATACATATGTCCAATTTCTATGTATAAATTAAAAATATAAGTGAAAATAGTACTTATAAAAAGAAACTGGCAGGCTGGTCAGATAACTTAGTAACTAAAGCTCCTGCTGAGGCAGAATGCAGCAGCCAGGGTTCAATCCCCAGTGTGTCATGCTGGTCCCACCTACAGGGCACGCTGAGACAGAGATTAATACTGGCATAGTGGTGCATACCTGTAATCCCAGCACTTAGGCTGAAAACAGGAGGATCACTATGAGTCCGGTCTGTGTAGTGAGACCCTGTAGACCCTATACTAAATACATTTTAAAAAAAGAAAAGAAAAACTAGCTTGCCTCCAAAGTCACTCCGGCTGGTTGGATTCACCACGAAAAATAAACATTGTTTTCCCGCTAAGTGATATTACTGAGGCTGAAGTCCATTAAAAAGGATTTATCAGTCACTGGCATATGCCAAAAATTTTAGAAGAACCAAAGTACGCAGTACTCCAAAAGAACTTTACAATATAGCTGAATAGGTAAGACATGCAAAACAATGATTGGAAAAGACAGTATGAAATGAACCACTGTGCTATAAATCATTTTTGAAAAATAGAAGATATAAATTACATATGTACAAATGCATACATTTTAAATGATAACATGCCCAAATGCAAAATCCAGATAATTAGCATAAATGGTAATTTCTGAAAGCATAGCATCAAGATAGTCCTTGAAGGTACATGAAAATATGGTTATGCAAGAGGATATATAAAATATAAATTAAAAAGTACATTTATAATCCATTTTATTCCTTATGAACTAATCTAGCATTAAATAGAGAAAGACTAAAGATTTTTGGCTGGAACTGTATCTCAGTGGTGGAGTACTTACCAAGCATGCATGAGGCCCCGGGTTCAATCTCCAGAGGTTGGAGGTGGCATGGGGTAGGGAGAGCTCACCACTGTGGTTTTACCAGTGTTGCTACCTGTGTGTAGGCTGGGTCTGGGTGGTGATAAAAGGGCCCCACATCTTTTATTTTCCTGAAGTGTGTGGTAGCTGTTCCCACAAACACTTGCCCCATGTTATTTCCTCAGTTCCCATCTCTCCTTTTTCCATTTCAAAATTCTCTATAACCTCTCCAGCTTACAGCATAAGGTCCTTTCTCCTTAGCAGGACATTCAGGATACTTTGACATTCAGCCTGCAGCTTTAACTTTCCATCTTTATTGTCTTCTATTTGCCTTTCTAGCCAAACTCACAGCAAGCCTGCAGCAGGCTCCCTCATGCTGGCTCCTGATGCTACCTGTTTGCTCTCCGAAGATCAAGTCTTGCTTGCCCTTCAAACCTATGCTCAATCAAATGTCACTGTTTCCATGAAGCTTTCTTTTCTACAGTTACAAGAATCCTTTTGTCTCTGAATTCCTGGTGTACTTATCCCTCACCCCAGTGTTCTTTGAATCTGAATACATTGTCGGTTTCTATGCAGGCTTTCTCCTTCCTACTGATCTTCCTCACCTTGGTGTTCCTGCTCTTGGCATCATCTATGCTCTGTCTGAGAGGTGCCAATTGCTTATGGCAGCCCCATTGATTGCCCTCAGTTTCTTACTTGGTCCTTCTGACCTGCCACATAAGCACCAGCCCTCCTGTGTCGATACTTTTATATCTCATTTAGTGTTTTACCTAGATGACAGACACATACTGGTGGGTAAAATGTGATTATCTTAATGTTCTGTTTTATAACAGTCTCTATGTAGAGTTCGCAGAACAGCTGGGAGATGTAAACAGGGTATTGTTAAAGTCTTTGCAGATAGCCAAATCCTACTTGACTGTAGCTATCAGAATACTGAGGTAAAGTTGAAATGGTAAGACTTGTAAGGGCACATGATGGTTCGGTGTGTGATGCTGTTGACAGTGAAGTGGTTAATTTTGTACAGCTGTCAGGCACAGCAGAAGCTCTAGGTATGCTACTTTTGTGGTCCT
>PVKN010037817.1:0-11183 GCA_004027915.1 Capromys pilorides
GACATATGAGCATGTGTATGTCTATATCTCTTGTCCCAGGTTTCTACCAGAATTCAGAGTGCCATGGTGTACAGCATGCCATAGGTTTATGTGAAGATCTCTGTTTAGTGTTTTGCTATGTGCAGATGTGACAGAATGTGTTGGACCATGTAGGAGCCATGTCAAGGTGTGCTGGGCATGTTATCTTGTACTAGGCTCTGCCCTTGCTCTAAACTGCTGCTTGGAATGGTTGATCTTTTAACTCTCTCCCCACCCTCTGTCCAGTCTCCTATGCTGAAGTTGATCATAGGCTTTGAGTAAAAACATGCAGATCTCTAGCTGTGACCCTCCCCTTCATTCCAAACTCCATTCCTATTCCTCTCCATTGCCCTGATGTTCTCTTTCTGTCAGCTGAGGTTGCAGTCAAGGACGTCTTCGCCTACAACTTCCTGAAACCCTGGCTGGGTGAGTACCTGAAGGTGAAGGGAGTTGGGGGACAACATGGGGTTCAGGGGAAGTTGCTGCCCTTTGCCCACTCCCCATGGCTTCCCCAACAGGGGATGGGCTCTTGCTGAGTGCTGGTCGCAAGTGGAGTCACCGCCGTCGTGTGCTGACACCGAGCTTCCATTTAAACATCCTGAAGTCCTATGTGAAGGTTTTCAGTGACTGTACAAAGTTCATGCATGTGAGTTCTTGAGCCCAAGGTCCCTGATGGTTCCTGGAGGGTCAAGGGGCCATGGTGCATACCAGTCCCTCTAGTTCCATACCCTATGCCTCTATGCAACTCCTGAAGTGCCCTGATAGATCAGGCTACTAGTCCTGGCTCCAGTGTGTTTCTTTGAAAACATTGCTCTTTCTGTCTCAGCCTTGATTTCCTCTTTGTAAAATGGGTATAAAGATGTTTACTTAAATTATTATCTAGAAAATGTAATGGATTCACATCCCTGGAACATGGTAGCACTCGGAAGGCTTAGTTTCCGTGCCTCTCTCAGAAGTCCTGTGCACTGAACACAAGAAGAATGATCACATGGAAACTATTTCTTGATAACAAACCACTTCTAAACTTACTGTTTTAAAATAGCAAGGGTCTATGATAAATGTGTAGGTCAATTGCCTGGTTTTCCTTATCCAGAAAGGCATCATTCATAGCATATTATTTACTGAGAATCTAGTAGCCAGCTCTGCTGATCTGGGCTCAGTTCTCTCTCACATTTGAGATTTGGCAGACATTAGGCTGATTTGGAATGATGCCAGCTGGGAGAACTTCCGGAAGAAATGGAATGGGTTGTTGTGTAGCATGAAGTTGTCTATATGTTTCTTTCTGTTAAGCAGACATCATATGATTGTTCACATGGCAATAACATGGGAGTGAGAGGAAAATTATGTTTATTGTAGTTATGATCTCATCACTTACAACACATGGTACTGGCCAAAGCCAGAAATCTAGCACCAGAATACGGGGAGGGGGATAGGGTCTACTTCTTAACATAGTTGCTGAAAAATCACAATGCATAGAGTGTAGATACAGGAAGAAGATAAGAACTGGAGGTGAAGATTGCGTGAACAGCTTAGCACTTTTTCTCTTATCTCGAGGGGCTAAGTTATCTTGGTACTGTTTCAGGGATTCAGCCAGAAGACCCAAGATTACTGCATCAGAGACAAAGTTGTTTGTTCACAGCACAGCAAGTAGCATGCACTTTTTGTTGGCTTGCATCCTTTCTCCAAGCCACCCAAATCATGTCAAGACAATAAATCTAGATATCATTTGATGCCTGATCTTGTATATATTGCACTACAGTGGATGAATCTTGCTTAAAATGATCTGCTGAAAAGTGTCCATGGGAAATGATTCCATGCTCCTTTGAAAGTTCTCTCTAAATATAACTCTGAGAAATTATCCAGGTAGAGAATGACAAGGGAATGCATTTTTTGCATGTCCCTACAGGATGATCAAGGCCCACAAGGAAGTGTTTGTCATAGCACAGGGATGTGTACAAATCAATTTACAACACTAATAATGTGGAAAGTCATCATTCATTGAGCATGGGCAATAGTTTTAAAAAGATGCCATGGCACAATCCCTTAATCTATCCTGTTGAATGTAACTCTTATACCATATAAGGTAGAGATGTTTTCCCGGTAGAGATGGAGAACTGGAAAGTCAGACAGATTTCTAAGTGAGAGAGCTAAGACTGATGGAGCAGCCAAGAGTGGTGGTGCAGGCCTGTAATCCCAGCTCTTTGGAAGCTGAGGCAGGAGGATTGCTGTGAGTTTAAAGCCAGCCTGGGACACATAGGGAGACCCAGTTTCTATCCTGAAATCCTGAACACTAGAGCAGGTCAACTTAACAGTAGTGGAAGACTTGACAGGTGGGATGAAGGGAAGGCAAAGAGATGACAAACTCACATGGAGTGTGGGAGACACAGCTGAGATCTAAACTCAGGGCTCCTGATATCCAACTCTGAATCTCTATCCTCTAACTGTAAGCTCCTGGTCTCACACAACCCTGGTCCTCTTGTGGGTAGAGGACTAGCAGTATGCTTTGAGTCCATCCTGGTGATGAGGGTTTGGCAAGAGCTCAAAAGAGCCATGGCTCAGGGAATTCCTGATCTCTTTTTTGTCCAGGCCAAGTGGCGGTGCCTGGCCTTAGAGGGCAGGGCCCATCTGGACATGTTTGAGCACATCAGCCTGATGACCTGGGACTGTCTTCACAAATGCATATTGTGCACCAACAGCAACTGTCAGGAGTGAGTCATTTGCCTGGGCTGGGAATCTGTGCCATACATATAAAAGAACATGGGGAGGGAGGACTGACCAGAGGGACCAGAAGAACCTTCCTGGAGGAGGAGTGTCAGACCTGGACACAGGGTGACAAGGAAGTAGAGAGAGTGGTCCTTCCTTATTTGTCATTTGAGTAATGACAAAGAGGCTCAAATGAGCAAAGTATGCACAAACAGGTACATGGTACAGGAGAAATCTGGGAGATGAGGTTGGATAGGTAGATGATAGCTAGATCTAAGGATAGTGAAAAGTCTATTTGATAAGGGGATGTGAACCTCTTAGAAACATGGAAGTATTTAGGGATTGTGTTAGTTAGGATTGTGTTACCATGATAAAAATGCCTGAGATAGTCCTCATAGATGGAAGAAAGGCTTGTTTTGGCTTACAATTTAAGCAGCATCAGTCAATGATGTATTGATTCAGTTGCTTTTGGAGTTTTAAAGCAGTACATCATGATGCAGTTGTGTATCCCAGAAGTGTTTAACCTATGGGAGTTGGAAACAGAGAGAAACAAGAAGGGGTTGGTTCCCAATAGCCTGTCAGACACACCCCAATTGTCTAACTCTTCTCCATTTTGCCCCATATTTTAGAGGCTCCACTACACCCCAGTAGCTCCACAGACTGGGGGAAAATCTTTGGAAGTATGTTCCTCCTGGGGACACTTCCTAACAATAGCAAAGCTGATGATAGGCATGATCAGATTTGAGCTCTCTGGAACAATGACCAACATGCAAATACTAGAGACATGGAATCCTGGAAGGCTATGGAGTGTTTGGTCCATTGACCAGCTAGAAAAGAATGAGATATGAAATTTGTGGAAAGTCTCAGGAAGGAGAAGGAACAGGAATGGATACTGGGCAGTAACAAGAGGAGAGGAAGAATGTGTATACTATGTTCTGAGTGCCTAGTAGAGAGAGCATCTCAGAGAGATGGGATGCCACCAAAGAAGAGACTGTGGACAATCATATCGTGGCTCATCCCCACCATGGATCTGTGAGGCCATTTGTTTCAAGATTCTTAATTTCCTGATGTGATTTAGCTCCAGGATAATAATAAGTGTTCCTTGGGGTTCAAGTATGTGAAGTTTTTGCCTTCCTTTATGACCTTCTCTTACAGGAATCAGGAGAAATATATTTCCATTATTTTGGAGCTCAGTGCCCTTGTGACAAAAAGAATTGATCATCTCTACCTGCACAATGACTTTCTGTACCAACACACCCGTGATGGGCAGCGCTTCCAGAAGCTCTGCAAGCTGCTGCATAATTTCACATATACTGCCGCCCTGGAGCGCTGTCTTACTATATGCAAGCTCCAGTCCAAAACTCTTAACTTTATCGATGTGCTTTTGCTGAGTGAGGTGAGTTTTCAAGAGGTAGCATGGCTCATGTGTTAAATGTTAGATCAAATAATTTAGGCTCAATTCTTGGGCACTGGGGAGTCATGGAAGTTATTTGAGGAGTGAGGGACAAGCCAGATAGATTTTAGAGATGACTCTGGAATGCAGCATTGGGGGACTGTCATATCCAAAACTATGAAGGGCCTGAAGGTTTCTTCTATTCATAATGGCACAGTTATATATATATATATATACTAATTATGCATCTGTATATTTATATTTATGTTGACAGAATGTCAAACTCTTGTATCAGGCAACCCATTTGTTACAGTGATAATAACAGCCAAAGTAGGACTGTTGCTATGGTTCCCCTCCCTGGGGCAATGCAATGCCTTTATCTGTATGTACAGCAGGGTTTACAACCCAGGAAGGAGCTGTACATTAGGAGCTTTGGAGCTTATTTGTAACATCTGTAATATCTGTCTCTTCTCTCTAGGAAGATGTAAAGGATGAGAAAGAGGGAATGGAGAGAGGGATGGGAAAGAGAACTTCATTCTGGAATATAAACAAATTCTTTCAGCACAGAAGAAAAAGTCTATAGGCCTGCAAGCCAAATGCCTCCAAGGGGGATAAGTCAACAAGATTGGATGTATGACCTGAGAATATAAGCAATTTTTTTTTCAAAATAGCTCTTCATATTAACTTTCCAAAGGAAATTTTCACTTAGTCATCTTTTAACTCATATTACCATTAGCCTTTCCTCAGAAACCTCTCATCCAGTTGAAAACTAAACATATTAATGGATTAGTGATTTTGCAGCCAAGGATCAAAGGGGAGCCAAGGGAGCCAGAAAGGGTGTCTGTCCAGTGGGCATCCTGGCTATAGAGAGTAACAACTAACTTTTCATGGCTGTGAATGAATAGCTGAGCAAAATTTTTTGTAGTATTGGAGGTTGAAGCCAGGGCCTTCACACTGAATTATGTGCACAGTTTATAGTATACTTTTCATTTTATAATGGAATCTCACTAACTTGGTAAGAGTTCCAGGCAGAGCTGAAACTCACAGTCCTGTCTTATTTTCCCAGAGTGCTGGGATGATAAGTGTATGCCATTATACCCAGCTAGGGAAACAGCTTGCCAGTGGAATGAATTGTTATGGGTCAGAGTTTTTCTTCACGGTCAGCTGACTTTATTGCTTGGCCTGGGAGGGGACAAGGATATCATGGCACAAGGATATGGTAGAGGAAAGCTGCTCATCTCTTTGCAGCCAGAGAATAAAGATAAAAGCCAGAAATGAAAGAGCTGATGACTGGATATAGCCCTCAAGTTCACACACCCATTACCAACCCTCTTGAAGTAGATCCTCCCTTCCATTTCCAGAGTCTCCCAGTAATACCATTAAGTTATGAACATAACAATGGATTAATTCACGGATGAAGTTAGACGAACGAGAATTGTTGTGAGCTATTTTAGATTAAAGCAGAATAGTCACCAAGGGTACTCTAGTGGTGTGAGAAGACTTGGGTTTCTATGCAGATTTCTCAGAAGGCCTGAAAGCTGGTATGGTTCAGGGACTCTTGCCTTCTTTCCAGGATGAAAATGGAAACAACCTGTCATATGAGGACATCCGAGCAGAGGTTGAAACTTTTATGTTTGAGGGTGAGGGTTCCAGTGTGACTCTGTAGATGACATATGGGTCTCTCTCTGTCGCAGGGGCATAGTAGGTCCCTCTGGGTCTTTCCATTCTTCCTACTCTGTTCATCTCTCTTTCCTCCCTGGGGGTCTCAAGGCATATGTCTGTCCTGGTCTACTACCCAATGGTACTGATGCAGCCCTGAGACCCAAGGCTGTTATGCTGTTGCTCAGGGTATGGCACCATAGCCAGTGGCCTCTCCTGGGCCCTGTACAACCTGGCAAGGCACCCAGAATACCAGGAGCGCTGCCGGCAGGAGGTGCGAGAGCTCCTGAGTGACTGTGAATCTGAAGAGATTAAATGGTGAGTCAGACGGCACAGCCTGTTCCTGAGCCCCACTCATGGCTCTCTCTCCTGCAGGGAAAGGGATTCTGATTATAATTTCTGGGTGAGTGTAAGAGCTGAGCTCAGAGGTAGGCCAGGTGCAAGGGGTTTGTAATGGACCACTGGGGGTAAAAGTGTTTTACCTGTTGTCCTGAACACCTGTGTCCCCCACCTTTCCAGCCTTATTTTGCAAACATTTTCTTCACCTGCCCATTGCCATTCTGTGTCCAGCACACCCCACACTATGCAGCCTTGGGAAGGACCCAGCTCAGGGATCTATCATTCAAGAGCTCCTTGCTGAGGGGGAGGGTAGAAGAATGGCTTAGTTCAGGACACTCTTGGCACAATTTTGAATGGTTTTGCTTCTCCAATGCTCAAATATGTCATCCATTGTAGCTTATGTTATTCCAGGAAGAAAAGATTCAACAAGAAAACACAGGGGCTGGTGTCCTGTGTTATCACCCTGGATAGCTGTGGGTTGTGGTTTCCTTAGGGATGACCTGTATGAGCTGCCCTTCCTGACCATGTGTCTCAGGGAGAGTCTGCGGCTGCACTCCCCTGTCACTGGCATCTCTCGACGCTGCACCCAGAACGTTGTGCTTCCGGATGGCCGGGTCATACCTAAAGGTGCCACAGAGGGGAGGAGGCTCCTGGGAAAGAATCAGGGCCCATCAGGCTGTGGGTTCTTGTCTCAAATGTCCCCTTCTCTCCTCAGGTGTTAGCTGCCTCATCAGTATTTTTGGGATCCATCACAACCCAGATGTGTGGCCGGACCCTGAGGTGCTTCCTCTCTCCTCCTCTCCCTCCATGCTTGCATATTACAGGGATCCTAGTGGAGGCCGCGGGTTTGGACCAGGACATCTTTGCCTGGTGCACCGCACCTGCCCTCCCCATCAGGCTAACAGACCCCGCCCAGCATGGCTCCCTGTCTTCTCCAGGTCTATGACCCCTTCCGCTTTGACCCAGAAAACATCAAGGACAGGTCACCTCTGGCTTTTATCCCCTTCTCTGTGGGGCCCAGGTGGGTGCAGCAGGTGCTTGAGCTGGGGATGGGCTGATGGGGGCGGCGTTGGGGTGGACAGTAAGGAAATCCCAGTGGGCTTCCCACTGCTCCTGTGCACAAGCTGTGAAGAACAGTGTTTGGGTAGGTACAAGAGGGCTCCTGGATGGGCTGAGAACCTGCTCCATGCCTACCTGGGCAGCATTGGAATGTTGGCCTGGTTTGGGGGACACACATCCAGTTGGGGTCTGGGCTTGATTAGCTCCCTTGCTGTCCAGCTGTCTCTGGACCAGGGTCAGGTGGAATCTGGGGCCAGGTTTGAGAACAACAGACCTGGACGGTCCCAGAGCTGTCACCGTGTCCTCCCATCCCTACCCCTGAGCTCAGGAACTGCATCGGGCAGAACTTTGCCATGACCCAGATGAAGGTGGCGCTGGCGCTGACTCTGCTGCACTTCCGCATCCTGCCAGACGACATGGAGCCGCGCCGGAAGCCGGAACTGATCCTGCGCGCAGAGGGCGGGCTTTGGCTGTGGATGGAACCGCTCAGTGAGGAGGCAAAGGGAGTCCCATGGTCTGGGACCCAAATGAACCCCCTAAGCTTTGGGGTCTCTTCGGGATAAACTGTACTGTCACTTGCGGCTAAGTCTCAGAACCATTTGGCCTTGGCTGCCTCTGGCTGAGCCTTGTCTTCCGTGGTGCCAGGGGGAGGGAATTTTGAGGAGGGACTAGAAACAAGGGCAAGTGTGAGGCTCTTAATCAATGAAAGGACTTTCTTTATTTCTCTTTCTTTGCTTTAAATTTTTTATTAGTACATGCTTGCAGTATTTAATGTTTACCTTCATCATGGGAGTTGGAACACAATTTACATACCATATCTTATATTTTTATGTCCCTACTACTCTTCGTTCCCTCCTCTATGGGACTCTTAGTCGTAGTATAGACAGCTAAGTTAGATAGAAATTAATATACAGTCAGAAAACAACTAGGCTCTCAAGTCAACACAAAAATAAAGACATCAAAAGTATGAATGGGAGGCACAAATGTCAGGCCTCAAGACAAAGATGCAATGGCCAGGGCTCCATACTTCTTTATTAGGAATAAACCATAATCTAAGATTATATTGTGGTTAGCACCATCTGATCCAGTAAGGCCAGATAGACACCAGTCTCCCAGGTGGGTGATGAGAGTATCTGGGCCTATTTGTTCTGAAAAATGCCTTTATTCCTTCCATGTACCTTTGTTACATAACTCATTTACCTATTTGATCAATATTAGCTAAGTAGCTATACTTGTAATCCTGTGAATTGATGGTACTTTGAGTCACATTGTACTTCTGTTGTGGCTTTGTATTATAAATTACTCTGACAAACAGCCTTGTTTTCCATCCCACTTGGGACCGCCTTGGAAAGCTAGGAACTATGCTTCTGTACTTATGTCCAGTAAAACTCTCCTAACTTCTTCCTTTGGTTCACGAAGTTATTCCTCAGTATTGTGAGACCATGAACTCAGCATCTTCTTGACAACAAGAATTACACTTCTATATCGGTTGTACTGTATTTCCACCATATTGACCTGTATTCTAGTCTCCTTATTCACTCTGTTTTTACTTATCCCATTGTCATAAATGGTGAGACACAGGCTACTTGACAGGATTTTGTGAAAGCAACAGTGATACAGGGAGCAAAAAATGATCTCGGTTAGATGACTTCTAAATGATAAAGGGGAAAAAATGATCTCCCAACCTGAAAAGTACCTGGGACAAGTTCATGTTCTCTAAAACCAAAGAATGAACTTTAGGAACAAACAGAGGGTTATGAGCAGAGTATATTTATTGCAGGAAAGAAAGCTCTGAGAGAGGGATAGGAGGTGGTCCTGAGCAAGTTGTCCCCAGAAACTGTCTCTTACAGGGACTTTTATAGAGGAAACCATGTGGTGAGATGGGTCTAAGATGGTGGAGAAGACATGGGAACTCATTTAGGTGGGCAGGAGGTGGGACAAAACCATGGTCAACCAATGAGATTACAAACACCATTGCTCAGGTAAATTTGATTAAATCTAGCACCAAATGGGAAGTGAGTCACGTAACAAGCAGCAAGTGAACATGAATACAGGACAGGATCTCTTCCTGTTGGGGATCAGGCTGGTGTCTCTTCCTGTTGGGGATCAGGCTAGTGACTCATTTTGGTTCTTTTAAGGTGATTAATGCCTATTTAGAATATCAACCCCTGATGCTAATCTTAGGGAGGTCAGCATTTGTTTGATCTTTAGTGTTTAGGTCTGGCCCACAGCAGGAGCATCCATTCCTCCTACAATTGTAAGGTATCTTGTCTTCTGTTTTATCTTCCTTGAGGGCCTAGTCCTGTCTGACTGCCTATAATAGTTTTATCTAACTCAGCTGCCTGAAACATTCTCCTGTCTGAAAAAGTAACTCAAACAGCCTTGAGGGAAGCATGGGTGATGACCGCTCTTAAATTTTTCAGGCTGAAAGGGGTCATAGTTGTCAGCAGTCAGATATGCTCTTTTTTATTTATTTAATTTTTATTTTTAATTTCTTAAATTTTAAAAATTTTATTACTTTTAAAAAGAAATAATAATGAGATAGTTTCAAAACATGTTAATTTGAAAGCCACAATTAATACAATGCATATTGTTGTCTTCATAGCAGTTGTTCAGAGTACAAGATGCAGACATGATAACTTTTCTAAACACTATTGATACAACTATTTCTTCTCATTGAACTAAGAGGAAGTAGCTGTATGTATAGTCTAATGTTGATTTGAGCCTTTTACAGCTAAGCATACTAATCTGGCTTTACTTTTTATGCTTCATGGTTAAACTTTTCTTCTGGATGGGTAAGGCCAAGTTAAAGCAAGACCTATATAACAAAATATGTAACTTTTGTATCTGACAAGGTCAGTCAGATCCTCTCAGGGTTTACCTTGAAACCATGTACAGCATTTTGTAGAACTTTTGTCAGTGTCAGTCATTTGGATGAGTCATGACCATTGCTTGATCAGTTTGCTCTCTGTGAAAGCTTGAGAGAATGTTATCTCTACTAGGTGACTCTTCTTATGCACACTGTACATCATCAAAGGGATTTTCCTCTGTGGCCCCATAATCTCCTTAAACAGAAAACTTGGGACACCACTGAGTTATAGGATGTTACAGTACAGGTTCTGTTATGTTCTGAATCCTCACTGACCTTGAAGGGCTAGTCTCCCTAGTATAAGAACTCAAAAGAAGAAATAAAAATGGAAGGGCATAACACAACTAAAGGGAAATCAAGAACTTAAGGATTAAACAATGAGGAGACAGCAAGAAGAAAAGTTAGGAAACGTGACAGGGGCAAAACCATGCACTCATATACATAGGATGAATTAGACAATAGTCCTAAGAATCTCCAACAGGTTTTTGACCCTGAGAATAGCAATGTGTAATACTAAAATCATGCTTGGAATGCCTGTCACTCTGGACTTAGATGTGTGTTTCTTCTAATGTCATTTCAATTATTGCTATACTCTCTCTCTCTCTCACATAAATGTTTGTTTAAAAAAAAACAGATACTCTTTGGAGGTCCTATCTAAAGGCCCTTGATAAATTACAGGTATTTTCCTCTTGGGTGGACATACAGTCTTGGGTCTGGAGGAGACAAAGTCAAAGAAACCATTAAGTATGTATGGGCCCAATAATAATATTAACAGGATGATTATGAATGCAGTCAAAAATGATTTTTACCAAGTAGACAGTAATGACTTCCCATAAAAGTAATAAAGATAGGATGTAGGGGATCTCAGCACCTCTAATACTACTTATTTGATATTTTTTGAATAGCTATTGAGACATTAGCAGAAGGATTTGGAAGGGAATAACCTTTTGTAAGTTTGTAATTTTTTTGTGGAACTGTGGGTTGGACTTAGGCCTTTGCATTTCCCAGGAAAGTGCTTATTCTGCTGAGCTAACTCCCAGCCCCATAGTTAGTTAACTATGAAAAGATTAGTCAGAATATTTTTTAAAATTTTATTTTAACGAGAAAAAATAACAGAAACAAAGATAGAAAAACAGTAACAAG
>PVKN010037818.1:0-11176 GCA_004027915.1 Capromys pilorides
GAAATTCCATACCATTGTATAAGAACCCTGCCTCCTCACTCTTTCTAACATTAAATATTTTCAATATTTTCAACTACTATTATGTTTACCATCCTAACCTTCATCACCAAATAAGAACAGGCAAAATAGGATCACTGGATGTTTGAGAGACTGAATTTGTGCAGATGAAAATAAACAAGACAGACAAGTAGAACAACTAACTCCAAAGAACATAGATATAACTCAGAAGCTAGAAGGGAGTTTTAAAATTTATTGTTCTCATCAGAGCACTATGATATGATATTGAAACCATAAAACAAACCACAGGGCACTGTCAAAAGCAAGCTACCCTAGAAAAAAGATATTGCTTCATAATTAAAAAATATAATTGCTAAAATGAAAAATTTAATAGAAGTCCTGAGAGACGTACTTGGAAAAATCTCCCAAAATATAGAGTTGGAAGGGAAAAAAGTAGACAATTTTAGGGATGAGCTGTCTCTTATGGCTCATCATAACATGTAATAACAATTGAAATTTCAAAAACTGAAGTGGAAAAGAAGTGGGAAAATGAAGGGAACTGTGAGGATCAATTTAATATTCACATCATATCAATGAGTAAAAACTGTCAGAAAAATCAAAGAAAATCTTACATGCATTATTTGGAGTTAGAAAGTTACCATCAAAAAACAAACAAAACAAGACAAAACAAGTCTAAACTACTGATCATCTGCACTGTCCATTTGTAACCCTGCCTTCAGGACCTTAAACACTAAATTACAGGCTCTTTCGTGTGCTCTAGAAATGACTTCACTTACCATAGACATGGTGCTGTAGAAGTGTTCAGATAATAAAGCAAATGTCATCAACATATGACAGAAGTCATTGAGAGGTTTTCCATGGTGTTGCAGTAGAGAAACAGGCAGAAGGAAAAAAGAGAAAGGGGCTTTATTTTCTTGGAGGACACTGAGAGAACTCTGGGAAGATAAGGAATTCTCTGAATTGGAACAAAGAGAGGTCCAGGCTTTTATGGCCTTTTGCCATGGGTGGGGTTTGAGGAAGATGTTTAGATAGACCTGAGGAGCTGACTGGGACCTTCCCTGAGGTGGTTGGACAGGTGAAAGGAAATTGCACCCTGGGCTGAGTTGGAGAAGGCAGAGGTGGTCTTTGGGAAGATAAGCTGTTGTTTTAAGGGCTTCAGCCATATTAAATGACCACCATAATGATTCAGCAATTCATACTAGAGCCAGAACCTGTCAGTCATGGTAGAAGTAGACTTGGTTGACAAAAACAAAACTCTAGAAGTATGGCCTAAGCCCCTCTTGAGTTATGATGACTCACTGCAAGGTATATCGGCAAAAATTTGTCATAAGAGAAGCAGGCATCTTAGAGGAGTTACTGATCCACAGCGGGAGTATTTCAGGATCCAGTATCTGGGAAATCTGATTTAACTCTGAGCATGGGCAAGGACAGTGGGCACAGCCTTTAGACAGATTTTCAAAACGAAGATCAGCACTTTCATTTTTCGTGGAGAAGATGAGGTTTTAACAACTACTGTTACAGAACTGAGGATTTTATAGGAACATTCTGAAGAGATTGATTTGAAATTCAAGATTATTATGGGGTAATTTTTAGGATAATAGCATTCTCCTATTGATAATTTGTAAAATCTTCCTAATACTATCATCACTTGGCTTAGGGTCACACTCTAATATGTATTAGTGCTCGTGCAGGGGAGGAAAAATGTCCTTAACCAGTGGCACCAGCCTGTACTCGCAGCATTCTTGGGAGACTGAAGCTAGAAAATTGTCCTGAGTTGAAGGCCAGATTGGGCTACATACTGAATTTTAGACCAGCCTGGACTACATTATAATAATGATAATAATAATAATAATAATAATAATAATAATAATAATAAGCTCCAAGTTTAGACCAACTTAGTTCAAATGATTCTTCTACTTGCTACATGTGGAACTTTGACATGTAACTAACCTCTTGTTACCTCAGCTTCCTCATCTTCAGCATAAGAACTACAATGATACCTACACAGCATAAGGTAATTAGGAGTTAAAAAGTATAATGGCCTACAAATTCCTAATTGGGTTCCTAATCCTACTGTTGTTACTAATCAGTTGAAAGTTCTGTTGTGTGATTCAGATGAAAATCATGAACCAGCAGGGTGCAGCTCTGCTAGTGACAGCTTTGAGCACCATGGCCAAGTCCTTAGCATTATAGCTCTGGGCTCTGTTACTGTTGGTCAGTAATAGTCAATGCCAGCTGTTGCTGGGTGGCACTTCCAGGTCTCTGTCATAGTTTCCTAGGCTGATGGTTTCTGTAATTCTTCAGGGTTAACAGCCCCTAGTGTTTGTAGCTCTTTCTTTTACTGCCACCATTCTGTCCATTCTACCTAGGATTCTAAGTTCACACTACCTGAGATTAAATTACAAGCAGGGTTATGAGACTATTGGTTAAGCCTTTAATTGATCAGATACTGTACTACAGCACAAGGGATCAGTCACTGGACTGAGTGTTCCTAAAGCAATCTGTGAAATATAAGACCAGTGCAGCTTGTAGGGAAGCTACGGGCCTTGGATTAGACCATATTCAAGTCTTCTGAGTGGTCCAGATTCAAGACACTGATTGGTCCCTTTTTAAGCCTATTGACTGTTCAAATTCAAACCTTCCAATTAGTTACTGTTGGTATAAACATTAAGCCTTTGGATCTGATCCTCCTCATTGGTCCAAATTGAATTCTATTGTTCAGTTGAAATTCAAGCCCACCCTTCTCAGAGTAGACATCTCCCAGAGTGAGTGTGGGCCATCTGAACAGCCACAGCCATCATGACAAGGAATAATGGGAGATATTAGCTGTTTGATTGATAACATTCTTGTCTCATCAAAAACTGGCAACTGGTAAGGCTGAAATGGGGGGCTCTGGGAGAGCTCTCTGGGGAGAGCTAATGTGTTAACACAGCTTGTTCAGGTTTTGGGATGTTGGGAATTCTAACAATTGGCCTGCCTTTGTCCCTAACTGTTGACACAGTAGAGGTATTTAGCCTCTGCCTCTGCAAAAGTTGGCGAGTCTGCAGTCAGAGAGGGGAACCACAGGTGACAGTTGAACTGCCCCCCCACCACTTGGCCACAAATAACTGTAAGGGTAGTGGGAGAACACAGTGAAACATGCTGTCCCAGTCCCTTGTGAGGGGCCTATGGGAGAACAAAAGGAAGTAAGGAGAAGACTGTGACAGGTGTCATAGAAACCATACCCCTTAGGACTGTCACGAAAAGAGGGGAGAGTCTGGATTCTTGTCTGTTGCACTGTAATCCAGCTGTACTGAACTTCCATTCACTCATCTGTAGAAAGTAGGTAATTATTGTTCCTCTTACTATATTTATGTGAACATACAAGTAAAAAGAAGACAGAGTACCTCATGACGTGGTACATAAAAAGCCCCTGATAAATATTAGCTGTAATTTATTACTCTGAGTTTTCAATGAAGTAGCCCTAATGTCAAACATGATCTCTTTAGCATGTTCTTCAGAAACACTGCCATCTAGCGACACATCAAACCTCTTTCTAAATTCCGTCTAATTGAGAAGTTCTTGTTCTGTGACCTGTCGCTGTTTCTTGGATTATTGAAAAGTATGTAGGCCTTTACATTAAGCATGGTTGGTCCCTGCTGCCTACCATGGGATCAGAGAGCTGGATGTAAATACACGTGTATGTTCAGGGTCTGAAAATTCATTTGCTTCTCTCCTGACTGTTGACTCCACCAACCACAGAGACAGTGTTCTCTTAAGCAAAATCAACCTGCATAACAGTGAAAAATCAATAGGAAAACACAGCACAAAGAATTAGCGAAGGCAGTACTCCACAGAGCCACAGCACATCCGATCACTTCAGGATGTTGGGTGCTTAAGATTCGTAAGGAAGAAACACAACAATGAAGCAGCAGATCAATTGTATGTGACAGATAGCCAGGGAAGGGAGAATTATCTCTGCTGTGCACAAATGCACTCAGCTTCGCTCTGACCAGTGGCTCCTGGTAGTATTCCAGTGTGGGTAGGGTAGTGTAGGGTAGGGTAGGGTAGAGCAGAGCAGAGTAGGGTAGAGTGGGGTGGGGTAGGATGGGGTGGGGTGGAGAGGGGTAGAATGGGGTGGGTAGGAAGGGATGGAATGGGACGGGGCAGGACAGGACAGGACAGGACAGGACAGGACAGGACAGGACAGGACAGGAGTAGAATAGACCAGACCAGACAAAACTGGCTGGTAGGATTGCAAATAAATAGCAAGCACAGAAATACAATAACTGAAAGGTAACCTTTATGTTGTATGTTTGAGTGTTATCAGTGATTTCCCTCTTTCTACTTTTTGTAGATAAGCACATCTGGGTAAAAAAATTTCTCATAATCTTAATATTGAGGAAATTTCTCAGTTTCATGATTATTCTTCAGAATATTTTCATTTCAGTTACCCAGATAATACAAGTAAAATGGAAATAAGGAAGGAGATGATGTATGCTTAAATTTCTGTTTCTGCTTTCTACTTGACCTTTTAGTAAGGGGCTCTGGTCTCCAAATCTGGCCATCATCCTAACTTTAAACAACCCAGTTGATACCCTTAATAAGGTCAAGTTTTCCAGCAATATTCTCATTGAACATAAATCTGCTCTCTTATCACATAACATTATACTTATATGTCTCATTATTTTATTAATGTCTCTCCTTTCCTCCCTTGAGTGTAAGCTGTATGGAAACAGGATGCCTGAGGCTAGGCATGGTGGTGCATACCTCTAATCCCAGCACTTGGGAGGCTGAGGCAGGAGAATCATTACAACTTCAAGACCAGCCTGGGCTACAAAGTGAGCTCAAGGCCAGCCTGAATGAATAGCAAGACCCTGTCTCAAAGACAAAGAGCAAAACAAAACAAAATGCAAATGGATGCTTGTATGCTTTTTACACTGTCACTGTTATAAACCTGGCAGAAGGCAGGTGCTGAGTAAATGAGAAAAGGAGAGATCATTCATTACAGGTAATTAATGATTCCAAAAATAAACCTAGCGCTGACAGATGCTGCTTTAGCCTGTGGTAGAGTTTGAGGATTCATTTCACATCCATCTGCATGTTAGTTAGGGTTAAGGTTAGAGTAAATTGTCTCACAAGAGATCGGAGGTTCTCTTAGGAAGAAAATGTGTAATTACGGAGCAAAGGAAGGACAAAATTAATTTTGCCAGATCATGCCACAGGTTAAACAAGATTAATTTGTTCAGAATAGGGAATATAGAATCCCACTTTTCTTTCTGTCTAAGACCGAGTACTATTTAGCTTTCTATCAGGGATAACCACATAATTCTCTTTCAGCATAAACTTTAAATTGATCTTAAATGGCTAAAATTCAGTTTCATATTTGTTATGAATTTATTAATAAAGATATTTTAGAAAAAAGATAAATTAATTTCATTACTTCTACATTTCTATTCCTTATATGTAATTATTATTCTACTTTAGTCACTATTAATTTAGAATTGACTTTTTCAAGTTCAGAAATTATTTCTGATCTCATTCCCTCTGTGCTTTTCTGCAGCTGTTTTTTAACTTCAGTCTCTAGTACTTCAAAGATTTCTTTTTTAACTTCAGAGCTTACCTCTAATCCAAGTTCCTCTATACGTTTCTGCATTTGTTTGTTTACTTCAGATGCTACAAATTCAGAGATTTCGACTGTATGATTCCCAATTTCTTGTATGGTAGTGACTCCTGTATTTGTTTCGGGTGGGCTCGGGACCTGAGATTGCATTTTGCTCCTTGTCTGTATCATTCTGAGTAGCTGTGATCTTTGGTGCAGGACTGCGTGCCTGAGGGTCGTTCCTTCAGACCTGGCTTGTGGAACTGCTGAGCTGCTTGTAGGCTGGGGGAGGGGGGTCTCACCTGACGGGTCTAGCACTGGGTAATAGGCTGCACTGGGGGTGGGCCAGAGGAGGTCTCATGTGGCAGGCCCGGTGCTGGCAGGCCTGATGTTGCCTGATGCTGGTAGGCTGCGCTGGCAGCAGGCTGGAAGTCTTACCTGGTGGGTCTGGTGCTGGCAGGCCAGGCACTGCCTGTTGACAGTAGGCTGTGCTGGTGGTGGGCCTGAGGATCCTCACCTGGTGAGTCTGATGCTGGTGGGCCTGACACTGCCTGGCAGGTCTGGCACTGCCTGGTGAGTCTGGTGCCCATAATTATTATTGGAAAAATAATCTTGCACATAAATTTGAACGGAAATAAATCTCTTGATTTGGCCTGGGGAAAAAAATGTGCATTTCTATTTAATTATATAAATCATTCTCAGAAGATAAAACTCTAAGGAGATTGATTTTTATAGCTTTCAAAATGAACAAGAACATCAGCTATATGAGACAGGGAAACATATTCACCAAGTTTTTCCCTGAAAAATACTATTGTATTGATCATATACTAAGACAATGGTTTGCACAAAACAAACTGCTTCCAATTCATACTTATGCTACTTCTCCATTGCTGGGACAAAATACTTGTCATACAATATAAAAAAAGGTTTATTTATGACTCATGGCTTCAGGGAATTCAGTCCATAGCCAGCTGGCTGCAGGGACAGAAACATCACAGTAAAAGGCCATGATATAGGAAAGCTGCTCTCTGCATGGCTATCAGGAAGCATAGTGAAAAGGAAAGAGCCACAGTAAGGGAAGAACCATACAAACTCTCTAGGGCCATGACAACGTGACCTACTTTCCCTAACTGAACCCCCAACTTCTAATAGCTCACTCAACTATTGTGAGTTAATTCATTGATAAAGTTACTACTCTCATAATCCAATTACCACTCTAATTGGACACAACTCTAGGTGTCTTTTAGTACTATCAAGTTGAAAATTAAAAAAAAAAACTGTTAGGATTATCCAATATTCATGGTGGTCAGAATTTCTTGAATTATTACAAGGTTATGGGACTAGGAGGCATAAAATTCATTAAAAACAATTGAGAGTATAAAAATGTAATTATCTTGCTTTTTACCTTTTTAAAATTTATTTTAAAGAGAGCATAGTAATAATTGATATGACATGAGAAACTTACACATTTAGAAGACTAAGACAATTCAAGCATGGTTTTTGTATTACACATTGCTGTTCTTGGTACAGTTGCTTAAGTTGCAGATATCAACATAAAAAGTTAGTTAGAGTAAGAATTCTACCCATTAACTGCTATTTTCAAAAAAAACTGATGGAAATTCTTAGTACAATAACCTCAGTCATTCTGTATATATACTTGTATTGTTCCTCCCACCTTTTTTTTTCACTATCTTTTCTCCTTCCTCTCATCTTCATTGTTTAATCCTTAAGTTCCATTTATTTCCATTTTAGTATATCTATTATACCTTTCAGGTTTTATTTCTTTTCTTGGATCCTTACACCAGGGACCCAATATTTACACGTGTTGGTCTGATTTGTTTCACCTATGAGTATAGCCTCTAGTTGTATCCACTTGCCTATGAAGTGCTTGTCTTTCTGTATAGCTAAGTAATATTCCATTGTACAAAAATACCACATCTTTTTCCTCCATTCCTCAGGTGATGGGCATTTTGGTTGTTTCCAAGACTTGGCTAGGACAAATTGTGCTGCTATAAACATGGGTTCACATATATCATTGTGGTACAATGTTTTCAGTTCTTTTTGGAAAATTCCCAGAAGGGGAAAAGCTGGATTGAATGGGATTTCCAGTCCTAGTCTTTTTAGAAGTCTCCACATTGATTTCCATAGTGGTTGTACCAGTCTACATTCCCACCAGCAGTGGAGAACGATTCCTTTTTCCCTGGAGCCTCTCCAGCATTTCTTATTAGCTCATTTCTTTATGATAGTCAATCTTTCTGGGGTGAGATGGTATCTCAATGTTGTTTTAATTTACATTTCTCAAATGGCCAGTGCTGTGAAACATCTTTTGATGTATTTATTTGCCTCTTGTATTTCTCTGAGAAGCATGTATTCATCTAAGGTGCCAATTTTTGGATTGGGTCTTTAAATTTTGGGGCTCTAATTGTGTTAGTGATTTCTTTTGACATGCAGAAACTTCTCAGTAAGAGGAGGCCCCAGTTGTTGACTTTTGAAGTATTTTCTATGCAGTTTCATTTTCATCCATGAACTGTCTACATATCCCTATGTCTTCAACATTTCCTCCTACTTTCTCTTCACGGAGATTTAATGTTTTCTGTTTTAATGTTCAGACCTTTAATTCATTTTGACTTTAGTTTAGTGCATGGTAATAGACCTGGGTCTAGTTTTAGTTTTTGGCATGCAGAGAGCCACTTTTCCAGCACCATTTTTTAAAGAGGCTATGTTTCCTCCAGTGAATAATTTTGGCCCTTTTGTCAAAGTTAAGATGGCTAAGTGTGTTTGCAGTTGCATCTGCATCTTCTAATCTGTTTCATTGATCCTTTGGTCTGTTTTTTTGCTAGTACCATACTGATTTTATCACAGCAGCTTTGTAGTATAATTTCAAGTCAAGTATTATAATGCCTCCTGCCTTGCTTTTGTTGCCCAGGATTACCTTTACTATTCTAGGTCTTTTCTGGCTTTAAATAAATTTTAGGAATGATTTCTCTAGGTCTGTGGGTATGTAAATGGTGTTTTGATAGGAATTACATTAGTTCTGTATAACAGTTTTTGGTGTATGGTCATTTTCACAATGTTGGGTCTTCCTATCCAGGAGCAAGGAATACTTTCTTTTTTCAGAGTACTGTAATTTTCATTGTACAGATCTTTTACTTCCTTAGTTAAATTCTTTAAAATAAAATTCTCAAGTTTTTAGATTATATATTGTAGAATTTCAGAATAACCTTGTCTTTTGAATTCAGAATAATACTTTAGGCCCCTTACATTTTTATTTATTTTGCCAAAAATTCACTAAGTATTTTGAATATGATAAATGGGGTCAGAAATCAAAGAAATGTTTGAAACTGAAATTTCACTCTGTTTCTATTTGATACTGTAAAAATGAAACTGAGTTCTTAACAGTAGGAAAATCTTCAGTTTAGAGATCCTTTGTTTACTTGATTTCTAAGTATTTCTTTCTTTTTTGACACTATTGTAAAGGGCATGGTTTTCCTAATTTATCTTTCAATGAGTTTGTTTGCTTTTGATTTTTGAGTATTGGCTTTATATCCAGTACTGAATTTGGTTATTAACTCTAGGAGTCTTTTGGTGGAATTTTTGGGGTCTTCTATGTAGGGTATTATGTCTTCTGTGAACAGTGATAGTTTAACTTCTTTCTTTCTTACCCTTGCTCATTTTTTTCTCTTTATTGTTTAATTTCTCTGGCTAATGTTTCCAGAACTATATTGAATAGGAGTTGTAGTGGACATCCTTATCATATTTCTGTTTTTAGAGTAAAAATTTTCAGATTTTGTCTATTTACTATAATGTTGGGTGTTGGTTAGTCATAAGTGGCTTTTACATGTATCTACAACATACAAATAATTTTTAAAAATCAGGCTCACCAAATTCAAAGACTCAATTAAAAATGGGCATCTGAGATAAACACACTTCTCAAATGAAGAAATACAAATAACAAATAAATATAGGAACAATTGTTCAACACCACTGGCAATTCAAGAGATGAAAAATAAAATAACACTGAGATTCCACCTAATCCCAGAAACAATGGCTATCCTCAAGAATTTATTCAATAACAAATGCTAGAGGGGCTGTGGGGAAAAAGAACACTTTACCACCATTGGTGGGAATATAGATTGATACAACCACTGTGGAAATCAATGAGGAGATTCTTCAAAAAATCAGATTAGAGCTCTCATTCAACCGAGCTGTGTATTTTTCCAAAGGAACTAAAAGCATCATGCTACATCACTATATGTGCACTCATGTTTATATCAGTATAATTTGTCATAGCTAAATCTAGGAAACAACCCAAATGCCCATCAACTGAAGAATGGATTAAAAAAAAGATATGGTATTTTTATACAATAGAGTACTACTCAGCCAAAAAAGAAAGCTAAACTAGAGGCTTTTATAGCTAAATGGTTGCAACTAAAGACCATACTCATAGTTAAATAAATCACATATACATGGTTCGATAAATCACATATACATGTCTAAAGATCCTAGTGTAATAGTTTCCATAGTGTACTAAGCTGAAAGAGTAAATAAGATCCAAAATCACAATAGATATTGTGAAGTGGGAGGAAACTACTGAAAAGGAAAGAGAAACGGGAATGGGGTAAGGAGAAAAGAAAGGAAAGGGAAAAAATACACACACACAATAGTTAAGACCATTACATTACTACCTGCTTCTAGAGAGCCATCTAAAGCTTGGCCTCTGACAAAGTCACATCAAATTTGGAGCTTCATATGGATGTGTTTCCACAAACTCCCTGGGAATTGTTAGGCTTATGATTCACATTAAAGAGAGCACACAATTAATCACCTAGGGTTTTGACATAACTTAATTAAGTGCATAAAGTTCTTACAAAGATTGATTCCATGTCTCCTACCTTCTAAATCTGGAGAAACGGCCAAGCCTAAGTCACAAACATTCAACAACAAGAAAGTTTAAAGTCAAGATCTTGAGGCAGTGAGAAAGTATACCTGAGAACTGAGAGTTTCAGTAGGGCAGAAGTAGAGCAGAAAGAACAATGACTGATTAAGTTTCCATAACTACTCCAACTCTATACAGTGTACTCATATTAATCAAAATTCAAATTGTTTTTTGCTTATAGATGAAAACCACATCTGTTAATCTTTCATGAAGAAAGCTATGCAATCACTCATGTATAAATAAAGGCTTTTAATTTTGCTCTGGGTTGAAGAGACACACTCTTCTTCCTTCCTAACCCCACTATGTTTCTCTGAGTCTTTTTCACTGCCTGCTTTCCTCTCTCCTCAGATTGTTGCTCCCTCGAAGCTGGCTGGACCTCGGCGCTTGCTATTAGTTCATTGAAAAGAAAAGTTTATGTCCATATTGTTAACTCAATCTTTCCTGCCTATATCTTATAATATGAACAACTTCTTTGAAGATAACAATACCCAATGTACTAACCATTTACTCTCCTATCTTGTTTTGAAATTGTTTATCATTATTTTTAGTATTTTCTTTAAGATAAAAAAATTTAAACATTCAAAAAAGAGTGCAAAAATTTATTAGAGAAAAGGGGTGGGGAATAAGAATGGGGGATAGTA
>PVKN010037819.1:0-11176 GCA_004027915.1 Capromys pilorides
ACAATTTTGCATGCCTATATTTTATAATCCAGGCAGCTAATTTGAAGACAACATTATGCAATGTAACAACCACTGTTGAATTACTATTAATTTGTTTAGTGAAATTCTGTATCATTTCTAATTTTTTGACTGTTTGTTATGCTCTTTAAAAAATAAATACATAATAAATTCAGTTACTAGGAAAAAATAATTGTTACCTTACACATATTTTTCAAGATCAATAATATGGTCAAAGATTCAGATAATTCTGATAAACTAATCATGAACAACATTGCAATGTGCTCAATTATTCCCTATGTTGCTGTGGTAAATCTAATCAAGGGCAATTTTCAGGACTGTGGTGGAAGAGGCCAGTTTACTCTGGCTTGAGTTGGGAATGCAGTTCAAGATGTGGAATTGGGTCTTTTTGAAAAGTATGCCTGAGGAGAGAGTGAAATATGCTTGGAGCAATAGAGATAGAAATTTTGAACATAGACTGAGAGGAGAGGAAAAAGGAAGAAAGATGTAGAGGAGCTACAGAGGATGAAAGGGTGGAAGGAAAACTATCTGATTCTTTGTACTTCCTGGGAGAATGAAAGAGTAAGGAAAGGGATCTGAGAGTAAGCGCTGGTGCTTCCAGGGTAGGAGACTCGTGGAGAATGCGGGGCCCTTACAGGTGTGGTTGTGAGCAGCTTAGCAAGAGCAATTGCAGCTGGGGCACTGTCGTGATTAGTAGGTGTGTACAAGATGTAAGGGTCTAGGACAGATCCTAAGCAGGTAAATTGGAAGTGTTCAAGAAATCCAGTCCTGAAAGCAGATCTTACCTGATGTCAAAATATTCTTAGAGTGAAAGCAATCACTAAGAAGCCTGAGATTTCACGCTGAAACTCGGGGGAGAAGAGACCGATGAAGATGCCTGTTTCCTATTTCCTATTTCTCATACGTGCATACACATCAATAAAAGAACAACTGTATGAGACTTTTATGATTTCAAGTATAGCTAGTGCATGCATTAAGAAATGACCTGTGCATTTTAATGATTTCTTAGAAGCCAGCAGAAGTTCAATAAAAATGACTGCAAATTTTTAAAGATTTACTGCAAAGTTTTTGAAATTCAGGAGCAGGGAATGATAAGGCAGATATAGAAAGAGTGTTATCTTTCTATAATAATCTTCTTTGTTCTTTAAAAACTTTTATTAGTCTATGTTTTCAGTATATAATGATTCCATTCACTGTAGGGGCCTAGTGCATGTACATAACACATTTCAATTCTTTCTTTCTCCTGCCCCCAACCATTTTTGATTTTCCAGCACAAGATTCATATATTTACCTTATAGGGCATTATAAAGAAAATTATCATATATGCAGATTGAAAACCAGAATAGTGGCCAAAGATGTAAAATATGAAAGACATTTGAAGTAAGTCAAGGTACACTTTTAGATATAATCTCCTGTTGATATATGACCCAGCATTCTACCAAGAAAGGATTAGATATGGAGACAGCTGAAATCTAGATACACAAAAGGAACATAAAAATTTCAAGAAAATAAAAAAAATAGAAGACCATCTCAGCCAATTTCACCTCAGAGTACCTGTTACCAGAGTAACTACAGACATCATCTCTGAATTAGAAAATATTTTCTGTCTCTTTGTTTTGGGGTATGTCTTATTTTGGAGCCTCACACAGATATGCCAATTAACACTTCTGTGCTTTTTTTTTCTCAGTCTGCAGAACATATGACTCTAAGTACTGCGGGGATGGCATATCTCTCATGTTACACACTGTAACAACATATAAAAGACGTGGCAAAAATCTTTTATATACTCTGGTTTTTTCTTCTACCTTTTGAAGACAGAAATGAAGCAGTTTGCTCCCATAGACTGTCTATGTTATGTAGGTTTACTTCGCTTTGCAAATATGCAGAGCATCCTCATTAGTGATTTTGAAATTTCTTTTTTTGAAGTAAAAAGACTACTGTTAACTCTCTTTCACAGCTTAAAAGGTAAATCTCAGTTTATGGCAACAACATTCGTTTTGATTCTTTGAATGAAAAATTAGTTGGACACACAAGGTAGAAATGAGACATGATATTTTACATTGCCTTATTAATACTCAGGTATATGTGTTCCCTCTCCTAAGCAGTTGAATGACTTGCTCAAGTGTGGAAGCCCATCTCTGCCTGCACTGAAATTAAAATCCCTGGTGGCATCATTCAGGATGTGCTCTAACTGCAGTGCAATAAAGAAAGAAAGGAAATGATATTGAGGACAAAATCTTAGGTCATTTCAGAGAAAATACAAGTGGTGTTAATCTAGAATAAACATGTTGCCATTTTCTCTTTATTCCAGCATTTATACGTAAGTATCTCAAGTGAGAATGGCACAGAATATGCACATTTGGAAAAGTGAAGAATTTTTTTAATTCTTGAAGAAACTTTATACAATCTGTGTATATTTGAGAGAGTATTGCTTCAATCTCAATTTGGTTTGTGGAGAATGTGTTTGCACTGGTAACACACAAAAGCATCATTTCTGTAGAGAGTGGAGAGGAATTATTGTGGCAGAATAATGATCCTCTAATAAGAATTTGCCTTAGTTTTTCTTATGACTTTTTTTGACCAGGTTCTTCTTCCTCAATTAATTTATTGAGAAAATTTTTAGTCACAGTATTATTTCTATGAGAATAATTAATTACAACAACCTCTTTAGTTATGGACTATCCATGGAAGCTAATATTAAAAGAAACATTTATATTCAAACACTAGTGCTTAGAAATGTATCTAGTAACTAACAATTTGACTACATTCAAACATGTTGTTACCATTTCTTAAGTGCCCTGCAAAACATCCTTTCTCATTTTTACCTATTTATGTATTTATTATGTAACTGCTTTGGTGCAGTTATTACCTTAGAACCTACCAAAGTTCTTATCCAAGAGAGTCTATGTGGTTAAGGCACTTACAGTTTTATATTTACAGAACTACGATTAGGAACACTAATAATGTGTGATGATATTTAGCAGTCGACAAACTTTTATAGCTATTGGGTTTGTGTTTTAGACCATAAGAGCAAACACTAATTTGGGAATTTGTATTTAAATTAGTTCCCCTAAATTCTGTCTGTTCACCTCCCCTTGATGTACATGGGGTCTTCCAGGTAGACCGGTTTGCCTCAGTTACCCATTGACCCCCCCCCCCAATCAACAGAGAAAGAGAGGGGGTGCTGTTATAGATCTGAAACTAGCAAAGTGTCTCAGCTTACCGCGTCTGGATCTACCAAGCTTGAACTTGTCCTGATATGCCTGGCTGGGTCTGGCTGCTGTGTTTGGCTTCTTCCTGCTGCAGTTTGTGGAAGTGATCCTGCTATGCCACTCTGGCAAAATATTCAGCTCCTGGATTAGCTGGGAGGGTCTGAACCCAGCCTCTCTGCAGGGAATTTTGTTGCAGGTTCCATGCTAGGCCTGTCTGATGGAGGAGATTCCTGCAAGTGTGTGGAAATTCTCCTCATTCCTCCAAATCACACACACATGATGGGCCTGTGGTCTGGCTGGAGAGGGTTCTGGGGTGTGGCAAGGAGGCAGAAGTTCCCACACACATGCTGGGCCTGGGGTCTAGCTGAAGAGGGCTCTTGGGGAGCGGTGAGCAGGAAGAAGATCTCACACACATGCCAGGCCTTGGGTCCGCAGGAAGCTTAGATAAATATCATTCAAGCTTGAGATAATCACTACTAATATTTTGAAATCTAAATCAGCAAATATGTACGTAGCGAAATATGTGAGCTTTCTTTTAAATGTAAGCTCCGGAAGGCCATTAGTTAGTTACTGAGCATATATTTGACAGAATTAGGTCTGATGTATGTACCATTTTAAAATCTGCTGTTTTTCATAAAGTCAAATTTATGGAGCATTTTTTATTATATAGATATGTTTAATGTCTAAGGATATTATTTTATTTTTTATCAGTTGCTGAAGTTGAACAGTTAGATGTGTAATGATTCTTTTGGGGTTTTCAACCACATCACAGATGATATCCTTTAGATTCTCTTTTTCTTGAGAGGTTTATTTTCTGGTTTTGTTAAGGAGCAAACTCAGGGCTTCTAGCTTGCTAGGTAGTGATATATATAATAATTTTATAAATATATATATGTATAAATAATTTTTTTGGTACCAGGGGTTAAACTAAAGACTTCATACTTGCCAGGCCCTGGCACTTATGCCACTGAGCTACCTACAAATCCCTTTCAACTTTTATATTGAAACGATTTCCTAGACATGGGATAATGTAATAATAGGAAGCTCTTTTTAAATATATTTGCTGTAAAAGTGCTAAAAGTGCCTTGCTCCTGTGAATGTTGTAATAGGCAGGTAGATGACAGTGGCCCTCTTCCTGATTTGGCCAGTGATGAATTGTTTTTCTGCAATCTGTTTGAATTATTTTAATTGGAATTTTGTATTATTTGTTAATAGTGTATTAAATATAAATATAATCTGATGATCATTAGATTTTTGGAAAGTTCCAGTGACTTTATTTTTCTCATATCAGTTCTCTGGTCTTCTTTATATATCAGGGGCTTGTCAGATATATTTCAGTGTAGCTCCTAATTTTTTTTTTTTAAAATTAGTGATCTTATTTATTTATTTATTTATTTATTTATTTGATACAGGGTCATGCTTTGTAGCTCAGACTCGTGGTGATTCTCAGCCTCCCCAGTGCTTTAGATCTCAGGACTGGCATGCATGGAGGAAGGAACTTCTGGCCTGAGCACCCCACCTGGAACTTCTTCCCTGACTAGATCCCAGGACCAGTATGCAAGTAGGAACTTCTGCCTGTGCACCGTGACCAGAACTTCATCCCGACTCCAGACCCCGCACCTCCTGTGATATCCTGCAGTAAAATTCCCTGCATAGAGGCTGGGAGGCAGACTTTCCCGGCTAATCCAGGAGCTGAACATCTTGCCAGAGGAGCACAGTGAGTTCACTTCCATGGGCTGCAGCAGGGAGAAGCTGAGCACAGCAACCAGACCTTGCTGGGCACATCTGGACAAGATCAAACTTGGTAGATTGGGACCCAAATTTCAGTAGGTGCTGACAGACATAACTGTACCAAAGCTCTACACCAAAGGTCAGAGGACAGTGCTATACAAAGTGGCAAAAAGAAGGAGCAAGATGCAATCTCAAGTTCCTAGCCCATGCAGAACAAATGCAGGAGACACTAGTATAGGAGAAACTGGGAATCACACAGCTCAAATCTCTGAGTTAGTAGTATCTGAAGTAAAGAAACAAATACAAAAAGGTATAGAGGAAATCATATTAGAAATAACCACTAAAGTAAAAAAGGAAATCTCAGAATTAATAGCATCTGAATTAAAAAAACACACTGCAGAAAGGTAGTGAGGAAATCAGATCAGAAATAATCTCTGAAGTAAAAAAAGAAAGGATAACTATAATGAAAGAATTAATAAATGCTTCTAATGAAGACACTGATGGGGCCAGTAAGATGGCTCAGTGGTCTAAAGCACCTGAGTAGGCAAGCTTAGGCAACAGCAGGGACTACAGTTCTATCCTTGGCACCACATACTGCACCAGTCCCACCCCCAGGGCAAGCTGAGCTGGCCACAATAAAAAAAGACATTGATAAAAAATTAGAGGAGAACAGAAAAATGATGGAATCCTTAAATGAGCAATACAGGAAAGAAATAGATCACATGAAACAGTTTCAAAGAAATATACAGAAAATTTGGGAAACCACTGAGTTAAAGGATATTATAGTACAGTTTCTCTTATGTCCTAAGTCCTCACTGAACTTGAAGGGCTAGGGCCAAAATATTGGTTATCCTTGTAGTCCTTTTTTTTGTCTAATTTTTTTGTTCTGTAAACTTACATTCTTAACCTTCCAGAAGAGAAGCTTGGTGCCACTATTACTCTATAACATAGATACTTGGGCTTAACTTCATTGTTTTTCTGAATATCAAATGCCTTAGACCTAATGGGGAACTGGTATTTTCCATCAATCACTGATATCCTAATAAATCCCTATATAATGTGATAAAAAGTTATACATTTTTAAACAAAAATTTAGAAATATAAGCATATAAAAATTGTAGCAAGTCAATCCTATGGCATTTTCCTTGTCTCTTATTTTCTTTTATTGCCCTTTCTTTTGTTTTTTTTCATTTTTTTTTTCTTTTTCTTTTTTTATTTTTTATTTTTTGGTCTTTTTGAGATGTGGTCTCGCTATGCAGTTCAGGCTGCCTTTGAGCTCTTTTGTAGCCCAGGCTGGTCTCGAACTCACACTGATCTTCCTGCCTCAGCCTCCCAAGTGCTGGGATTACAGGCATGTGCCACCATACCCGGCAACTGATTTCTTTTAAAATGAGCATTTACATGAGAGTATAGGAAGAATTGAAATTACATTAGAAGCAGCACACATTTACAAGACCAGAATGACAGGCATTCCAAGCATAGTTTTATTATTACACATTTTCATTTTCAGTGTCAAAAAATATACAGGGAGATAAAATTTCAATCACAAGCTGGCAACACTGTATGAATGAAAGTGAAGACAGACTTTCAGATCTTGAAGACACAGTCACAGATACCGAAAAGGTAAGAAAGGCTCTCTTAAAAACAACTTGGATGTAGGAAAAAATTAAGTCAACATTTGTAAGATGATGCAAAGATGAACAACATGAGACTAATAGGCATTAATAAGAAAGAAGGAGTCAATACAAATTATATAAAAAGAATTTGGGCAGAAGTAATAGCAGAAAACTTCCCAAATATGATAAAAAATTCTGGCATTCAGGTAACTGAAACATACAGAACTCCAAATAACATCAATCCAACTAAAAACACATCCGGGCACATAATAATCAAGATCCCAGAAATCCAGCAGAATAATATACTAAAAGCTACTAGAGAAAAGAAACAGATCACATTTGAAGGAAAACCCATCAGAATAATGGCAGATTTCTCCTCACAAACCATGAAGTCAAGAAAAGCATGGAGCAGAGTGCTCAAATTCCAGCCCAGACTGCTATACCCTTGCATAAACTACCAATAGATGAAAATACAAGAATTTGTATAACTTTTATTTATAAAACATTACTTTTTCTCAAGCTATCTCTTAAAAACAACTAGGATTTAGGAAAAAATTAATTCAACATCTGTAAGATGATGCAAAGATGAACAACATGAGACTAATAGGCATCAATGAGAAAGGAGCCAATACAAATGATATAAAAAGGTAGTTTTCTCAAACTACGCTTCTCATTCAAGTATGATGGAGAAGTGAAATACTTCCATGACAAAGAACAACTAAAGAATTTCATGATGTCAAAGACTCCCCAGTGCTAAGATTACAGGTGTGTGCCACCATGCCCGGTTTTGGAAGCCAGCAGAGTATGCCTGGAAAGGGGCCTTTGCAGCATGGGTACCAGGAATGGGTCCTAGGTCCTTGTGTTTGCCAGGCAGGAGCTTAGACTACTGAGCTATCTCCCCTGCCCAGATCCCAATATTGTAATATCTTCATTTTATATTAAGCTTAAAGTTCTGTTGATCTATCTAGAACAATTCTATTTATTTAATATTTTATATTATGATAATGATGATATTTGTTTGTTTGTTTATTTATTTATTTATTTATTTTTGTCTTTTTGAAACAGTGTCTTGCTATGCAGTTAGGGCTGGCCTTGAGCTCACTTTTGTATGCCAGGCTGGTCTTGAACTTGCACTGAGCCTCCTGCCTCGGCCTCCCAAGTGCTGGGATTACAGGCATGTGCTACCACTCTTGGCTGATGATTGTTATACTTATTTTCAAGTTCATTGCTATTGCACTTTAAGAAACCGTCTTTAGGCCCATAGTTTGAGAAAAAATAATGTTTTATAAATGAAAGTTATATAAATTCTTGTATTTTCATCTATTGCTAGTTTATGAAAGTTATTTTATTTATTTATTTATTTTCTTTCTTTCTTTCTTTCTTTCTTTCTTTCTTTCTTTCTTTCTTGCTTGCTTGCTTGCTTGCTTGCTTGTTTGCTTGCTTTCTGGGAAGGGTCTACCAGGTGTTCAGGTTGTCACTATTGGATCAGACTCGCAGTGATCCACCCATTTATAGTCTCCCAAGAGCTGGGATTATAGGTGCAGCATCACACCCAATGGTGCTGGGCAGTGACAGCACGGCAGGCCTGGGGATCAAACCCCTGGTCCCTGCACCTGTTTTCAGTCCCTTTAATCTGTTGAGCTGTTTGGCTGGCCCTAACTTCTGTTTCTTCTTAAGCCTCAGTTTTCTAATTTAGCTCTTGAATTTGCTGGCATTTTCATGTTATTGTAAATGAGCTCCTCGTTGGCCTCCGTTTCTATCCTCGGTCACCCTGTCTGGTAAGTGGGGGAGTGATGGAGTTTGATCTGCATTTCTGCTTTCCCTATAGCTTGACAACATCTCGTTGGCTGACTCCCATCTCCCTCCCTGAGGACAAGAGCCCCAGCAAGGCCCAGCCCAGATGCAAGCTCAGAAAGGAGAGCAGAGTGCAGCCCACAGCTCCACTCATGGTGCATGGCCAGCTCTCCAGAGAGTGGCCAGACCATGACTTGATCTGATCTCCTTGTCCTCAGGTGCAGCCATCCTTGGTAGAGTCTGTGTGGCCCTCTGCTCCTCAGGGGCAGGTCTTCACTTCTTTTAAGCAAAGTGATGCAGAGGCCGTGTGCTCCCAGATGACCTTGGTCTCAGCAACGCTGTTTCTTGCAGAAGTTCCTTGAAATGATGCATATGTGAATGGCACTATTTTTTTTCTTCTGGTTTTAAAGACAATATAGATTTTGATATCTTTTTCCATTCCATTCATCCCATTAATAGCATTCCAGAGGAAGGGGAAGTTAAATATGTGGACTGTATTTACCTAAAATCAGAAACTTGTAAAGTTGATTCTATTTGTTGATTATCACATGCATCTTGTAATTTAGAAAGTTGGAAGAGTAGTAGTAACAGTAGTAAATCACATGAGTAGTGAGGTAGCTTTGGAAGCCACATCTGCCTTGACTGCAACAGAGTTCTATTACAGCTCTAGGCAATGTGCTGGCACAATTAATGAGCACTGTCTTTGTGAGGAGAGAAGGAATCCAATACCAGCTATATTTCACTGTGGTTTCCTAATGGCAAGAGCCACACAATGGGGCGGTATAGCTTTGTCATTCCTTTCTAGTGTGAATGGAAATCAATGGTTTGCCTATCTCAGATAGCTTTGTAAACCTGACTCTTATTTCTACTTAAAGAATAAAACATTCATTTGTGATTTGCATGTTTCAGGCAAGACAGGGTTGTGATAGTGAGGGCACTAGCGCTTTCCAGTGCTGCAGAAATCTCAAATCATGGTGCTTAATTACCTAGATTGGTTAATTTTGAGCAGTGGGATTCACACTCACTTATGCATGGCTTTAGTGTGTTGTTTGAATATGAGGGCTTCAGACTGAATGTTGCATTCCTGGAGATGGACCTTCAGAGTGGGAGTCTACGAGCTGAATCTTTTGGTATGTGATACTGTGTTTGTGTCCTGTCAGTGGATAGAAAAGGTGTTAAAAGACACAGATGGAAGGTGGGATGGGTAAATCTTATCTCTGAGAACTGAGTTAGTAGGTGGATGAGACATACAGGTGCAAGTTGATTATACTCTTGCCTCATTAGTGCCAAGACATTCACATCCACTACTACCTGAGTTTCTCTCTGCCTACATTTCAATTCATGTTCTAAGCCTTGTCAAGGATTTCTTCTTCTCCTTTTCCACAAATAGAACTTCTAGGCCTGCAAGATAGGCTGTTCTGGGCTCCAGCCATCAGCTGCTGTTCTATGCTGAACTGCAGATCTGCTGGGATATTTTCTGCTACATGAGCAAGTTGGCTTCCATCATGAATATTTCATGCACTTTGTGCATGGCTGGCAGAGTAAGAGCCCTCACCAGTGATGAATTCATGGAGCACACACTGGCAGCTTTCCTGAGCTATTTACTTTAATAACATCATCAGCAATTAGCCTGCAAAGTGGAAATTTAAATGGGCTCTGCAAACAAACATGCCTTTGCATCAGCTAATGCCAAGACGGCCTAAAGAGGACTGATGTGATTAGGCAGGACAATGGTGGAGGAGAAATTAATCAAGGGGAGGAGCATAAAGAGCAATGGATTTTTTTGTAGCTTTGGAAAAATGTAATAATTCCAAGAGGAAAAGAACAGAATGGAATACAAGAGGGGCAGAGCCAATCAATGTCTACTCATTTACTATTTATCCCAGGGCACTGCTAGAGATACAGGAGAGGGAATGGAAGGAAGAGGAATTATTTAACACCTTCCATGTGGCAGATGTACATCTATCTGTCTGTCTATCTGTCTAAACATCTGTCTAGTCATTTTTGTGGTACTGGATATTGAACCTAGGGGCATTCAACCACTGAACTACATCCCCAGTCATTTTAATTACTATGTTTTGTTTTTGAGACAGGGTCTACTCAGCTTTCTGAGGTGTGACTCAAACTTGCAATCCTACTGCCTTAGCCTCTCTGAGAGTTGGGATTACAGGCATGTGCCACCCTGCTTAGATTGTATTTTTTTTTTTTAGTCCTGTTGAGACAGGTTGAGACAAACTCACTTTATAGCCCAGGCTGGCCTTGAGCTCTCAAAATTTTACTGTCTCAGCCTCTCAATTGCACTTACTTGGATTACAGGTGTGTACTATCACATCAAATTTATACATATAATTTTATTTTTTTCTGTTTGATACAAGGCATTCTTTAGGGGTACTGAGAACCTGTGCCATAGACATTTTTTTCTAGAGCTTGTAATTTGCCTTCACCTCTCTCAGGTCATTTGGTTTGACACTTTGTTCTTTTTCATTTTTTATTACTTTTAATAAGAAATAACAGTGAGTGTTTCAAAACACATTAGTAGTACATCTCCAATAATTAATACAATATGCATTGTTGTCTTTGTAGTAGTTATTCTGAGTACAGGATGCAGACATGATAATTTTTCTAATCACTATTTGTACAAAAATTTCTTCTCATTGAACTAAGAGAAAATACTTATATACATAGTCCAATATTCCACAATTGTAGTGGGTTATTGGCAAAACTGGCAATGTCAGAAGCTGCTGACTTAAGTGTTTTACAGATCAGCATACTAATCTAGCTTTACTTTTTATGCTTCTTGGTCAA
>PVKN010037820.1:0-11179 GCA_004027915.1 Capromys pilorides
TAATATTCTCTAAGAGTTGTGAAAAACACAGCTTAGATTAAATTTTTAAAAGTCGTGCAGTTATTATTTAAAACAGAAATTAATTCTTCTAAATAAATGCAAGTATCTACTAAGACTGAGACTGTAATGGGAATGAAACTGATTCCATGATTAGGATGGCATGAGATTCAGAGATAACACCTTGTGGTTTCTTTAATTGTTATGTAAAATTTAGTTCTTTTTGACAGTACACGCAAAGTAGTACAGCCTTCAAAATAAGAAGTGTCAGGGCCAGCCAAATAGCTCAGTGCAGAGGTATGCTGGCCCCATCCCCAGGGCATGCCAAGGGGGTGATTGAGACTAGGCATGGTGGTGCGCATTTGGGAGGTTGAACACAGGTGAATCACTGAGTCCTATCTATGTAATGAGAGCCTGTAGACCCTGTTCTAAAATAAAAAAGTATAACCCAATCTTGTAGGATGAAATAATTATACATGTCTTTGTTATTTACATTTACTGATAACACAAAAATAATGATATCCAAAGCTCAAAACAGCAAGCAGAAACCAAAAATCCTTTTGACAGCACTGGTAGACTTTATCCTTTATATATTAATACAAAATTTGAACTTAAATTTCTAACATTTTTAATCAAATTTTGCCTTTGCTACCAAAGACCTATTAGGTTCTCCAACCTTTTCAAATGCTCATGGGAGGCATTAAATCCTAAAGCCATCAGCCATTTCTTAAACTTTTTTCTTTTGTTTGTAAAGAATGTAAACATCTTTACCTTTGGATTACAATAATTAAGTACAAAAACAATTCATTTCACACCCTATATATTGTTAAAGTTACATACAAAAGCACCCACAATAATTTAAAAACAAGATCACAGTAAAATACACTTTGGGATATATTTGGCTGCAACATAAAAACATTTAAAATGAAAATCTGCAGATCTCTCTCTGTCTCTCAAGGAAATTAAAACAATGGAGCTGTAATCACCCTTCTCATCTAGATTCTTAAAATGCAGCACTCAGAAGTGAATCACTGCATGCTTAGCACACCTCTTTATCATATGATTTGTTCAAACCATGCTAAAGTATTTTCTTTCTGAAAGCCTGGTTTTGTGCTAAGCACATCATCTCAAGTTAACCTGAATGTGAAGAAGGAATAACAGATGTCCATAAATGGGCACATCCACAAAACATTTATCCTGCATAGTTAAATCACATTGTACATGCAAACCTTAACTCATTGCTTAACCTGCTTACCCTCACCCTATCAAGACAGTTAAACACCTAAAGTTATCATAACTGCATCCCAACCATAACTTCATCTTGCTCCCCAGTGCATTAAATGAAGCAGCACAGCAATAATAACTATTGCAATTAAAAAGATAATTTGTTGGTTCTTCAAAATTCTCAGCCACGTTAGAAACCATACTCTTTTTTTCCCTCACTCCCCCACTCGCCTTTCACATATTTGGTACAGGGTCTCACTATGTAGATGGGACTCATAGTGATTCTCCTATTTTCAGCCACCCAAGAGCTGGAATTATAGGTGCACACCACCACCCCCAGTCTCAATCGCCATCTCAGCCACTCTGGGGGTGGGAGGCGGCAGGGGGTAGGGCCAACATGACTCATGGAGGGTTGAACCTGGTTGCTGCATTCTGACTGAACAGGTATTTTGATCCACTGAGCTATTTGGCCTGCCCTGAGAAACCAACTTCTATTAACTAACCTCTTTTGCTTTTTAGTATTGGAAGCTGAAAAATATAGCTCTGTAGGCACCAGAAAGACTGGCGAAAGTAATCATTTAAAAAAGAAAAATAAAAGTGGCAGGGTTAGGTGGGAAGGCTGGGAATAGAGCTCAGCAGCCCAAGTGCCTGTCTAACAAGCACATGGCTCTGATTTTGATTTCCCATATAAAAACCAAACAAAAAAAAAAAAAAGAAAAAAAGAAGGAAAAAAAAGTGTGACATGTTAAAAAAGCTCTAAAAATTGAATGGTTCCAGATGACAGTAAATGAGTGAAAATGATTTATCTGTAGGCAAACCAAGATTTCACTTCTTCAATGATTTAACAGAAATCTGGGATGGTGGGACCAGCTCTAAACGTGGTTCAAGAATACCTGAGCAAAGCAGCTGTATTTCTGGAAATTGTTTTTTTCAAAGGCAGTCATGTAATGCATTAACAATACAGGTCACAGAAGGATTCACAAATTGCCACATTAAAAGATGTAGGATTAGTTGGGCTTGGTGGCACATGCTCACCATCCCATCACTCCAGAGGCTAAGGCAGGAGGATCTCTATAAGTTCAAGGCCACCTTGGGTTACATATTGGGTTCAAAGTTAACTTGACCTACATAGCAAGACCCTGAATAAAACAAAAATGTAGTAGGATTATGGGTAATCTAACTCTAAAACAATTATTCTCTTGCTCAGCATCAAGAGTGACACTTTCAATAATAAACATAATTTCTTCTTTAAAACAGTTATAAGTTGAAGCAAAGCAATAATAACAAGTGAATTTCTTATAATAGCTTTTGTTTTAAAAGTCCTCTAGGGCAAAGCAGGCTGCCTACACAGAGTAAAGATTTCTACAGTAACATTTATAAGCAGACATATGTTTTGTGTATCCCTTGCAGAAAGATTTGGAACGCTCACATGATAGTTGCACATATATATATCAGACAGTCCACCCTCCAAGAAATATTTTCAATGAGGCTAATGCAGTCTAAACAGTATCACCTCCTTAAAGTTCTGTCAGTGTCCTTAGCTATAGCTGAACTTCTGCTTTTTTTCTTTTTTTTTTCTTGAGCTTCAGCACAAGAATTGTCTTTTATGTTTTGTTTTTTAAACAATACAAAATAGTAATAAAAACAGCATTAGAAATGGTGTAAATTTCACTAAAGTAAGAAGAATTTACCAGTGACTGCTGTGTTGCATGATTGTCATCTTCAAATCAGTTTGAAATCCTATTTAAAATGGCTATTTCCCTTTTTATGTAGATTTATGAATCTCAAAGGAGAAAAACACATTTCTAGGATTCAGTTATGTATATTATGTACATATTCCAATTTTTCTCCACTGAAATGTTTTAGCTGTGCTTAGGTAAACTGTAGAACCCTTTTCTTTTGACCTCACTGTCCAGGGGCTGCACTATCTATGTCATTCTCTACCACCACTGCAAAGCAGAACCCAGTATTGCATCATTTTCTATAGCTTAACTCTGCTGTGTAATGTAAAACTTATAATGTCAGCTTTCCATACATATTTATACTGGAATATATATGAAACTTCACAAGAACAGAATCGTCATGCACCACCAAAGGGCTGACCCAAAATAGCTGACACGCTCTCTGTGCTAGCAGGCACAGGCTCACTGCCTGCCTGCAGCACATGTCAGAATTGTAATACCATCTCCATGTCAACATGCCTCTTCCAGGCTGTAGACTTTGTCTTTGTGAAGTGCTTAGAGGTCATTTTGACACAAAGATTTTATTACAGATGTTGGGTCCAAATAAATCCTTTCAACAAAACTACAAGCAGGAGGATGAGAGAGCTTCAGTGACTAGACAGAGAAATTAGGAAAGTGTCACACCAACAGAAGAACAGCAGTCTTGATATATATGACATTTCAACTCTTATGTTTATCTACTAGTTGGATATTTTAAGCTTCCTTTTGGAATTTCATGTAAACAAACTATAATTGAAATTGCTGCATGGATTTCAATGAACTTGGTTACTTACTGTTGATCAAACTATTTTTTTTTTTTTCTTTTGGAATTGGGGATCGAATTCAGAACCTTGCATTTGCCAGGCAGGCACTTGTGCCCCTAAGCTATCTCCCCAGCCCTTTGAACACTATGTTCTTGATGAGATTATGAAATGAGGACCACATTAGCACATAACAAACACCTTAAAAAAGCAACTTAAAACTTGCCTCAAACATTGAAAAGGTAAAATTGGATAAAAGGGTATAACTGCATTTATACTGCAAACTCATTTCTACTTTCTCTTTTGAAAAAAATCTTTTCAGAAACATTACCTCCCTACACTTCTTTAAAACACCCAAGAAAGATAAGGCTTGCTGTGGTCATCCACTCAAATGCCGCAGGTCTCTGACTTTGAGACATCTACAATACATCTGCTGCCATCAGAGGCCCAAGATTTTCATGATAGGATGATGGTCATATTTGGAATTCAAACAGGTTCCAGATGACAAGGGGAACATGCAACATGTTATGGAACCCTCAGGATGTTTTAGCAGCTGCTTTTCAATGGAGGAAGACAAGTCATATGCAGAGTCAGTGCAATCTCAATCAGAATTCCAACATTGCAGCCAGGTGTGTTGGTGCACTCCTGTAATTGCAGCACTCAGGAAGCTGAGGCAGGAAGATCATTCCCTGCTCTAGGCCAGCCTGGGCTACAAAGTGAGCCTAAGGCCAACATGAACTACAGAGCAAGATCCTGTCTCAAAAAGACAAAAATAAAATAAAATAAGCAATAAGATAAAAGAAGCAAATAAGCAGAATTAAATAATTGTTAGAGTGATAAATAATCTCAGAGATGCCCCAAACAAGCAGATGAATAAATTAAGAGAAATGACACAGGGTATGAAACATCACTTCAATAAGCGGAGGTTCTGAGACCCTCAAAGCTCCTTGAGAATGTCCTCAGATCTAATAAATTCAACAAAGTGGCAAGATACAAAATTTACACGTAAAAGATGTTTGCTTTCTGATTTACCAGTAGTGAACATCCCAAGAAAGAAATCAAGAAAGCAATTCTCTTCACAATCACTTTAAAAGATATCTGTGTTATTGTTTTTTGTCTAGTTGTCCCCCAAAGCCTCAGGAAGTCATGGGAGTGGACTTCTAGAGTTTTGGATTAACTCATGATCCTCTGGGATTATGGGTGTATGTAGTACTCCCAGCCTGGGGCAGAAAGCTTGAATGTAGCCATTGTTGCTGCTACTCCTCCATTTTGCTCTCTGCTCTTTGCCTCCGCCATGAAAGGTTGCTTTCTGCCATATGCCACTCTGCCTTGGAGCCACCTGAGTATGGAATGAAACTTCCATTCACTGTGAGCTAGATAAACCTTTCCTTCCTTCATTTTGGGTGTTGGTATTTGTCCCAGCAACAAGAGAAGAATAACTGAGACACCTCAGTAGTCAACCTACTCAAGAAGGTAAAAGGCTTCTATGAGTCTTTCCCTTTCTTACTTATTCCAGTGTATTGCCTCAAGTGTCAGGAATCTTAGCTAGTTTCTGATTTCTGTCAGAGGGAATATTATCCATGTGTGTACATTTATTTAATGTATCTGCGGGAGTAGAAAAGTAAGGTGCCTTCTCCTACTTGACATCTGGGGAAACTGATGGCAAGGGAGACTCAGCCAAGTTTAGGGCAGTGATGGCAGAGCTTTTAGAGACTGAGTGCCAATCTGCAACTCTAATTGGTTGGACGAGGCCTACCCACACTGTAGAGGGTAATCTGTTTTACTCTGACAACATCTACAGAATTATAATTTAATCACATCTAAATAAATACATTCCCAGAAATAGCTGGATTATGATTTGACCAAACACCTAGGTGTTAATGCCTAACCAAGAGACAGACATAGTGGCGATCACCTGTAATTCCAGAATTTGGGAGCCTGAAGCAGGAGGGTCAACTCAAGGCTAGCCTGGGCTACATAATACAATCTTGTCTCCAAATAAGTAAGTAAGTAAGTAAGTAAGTAAGTAAGTAAGTAAGTAAGTAAGTAAATAAATAAAACAAAAACAAAAGCAAAAGCAAAAGCAAAAGCAAAAGCCTAGGCTGGGGAGATAGCTCAGTGGTCTAAGCACCTGCCTGGCAAGCGCAAGGACCCAAATTAAATCCCTGGTACTGCATGCCATGCATGGTGGCACACGCCTATAATCCCAGTGCTGAGGAGCCTGAGACAGGAGGATCACCATGAGTCTGAGTTGTATAGTGAGACACTGTATCAAATAAGTACTTAATAATTTTTTTTTAAAAAACCTAGCTAAGTTGGCATAAATTAAACATTGCAGTTCACCATTGACCTCAGAGAGCCCATAGAGAAAGGAACACATATTAACCTCTTGAACTATAGCCAGAGATAATTTAACAAATTCTGAGGAAGAATAGCACCATGTCTTTCAGAGGGTCTCCATGCTATGCTAATTACAATGGAGTGGGATATTGGTAAAAGTCAGTGGCTACTGGTGCTTGAAGCCCAGTCCACGGCAGTACATCTGTGGTACCTCAGTGGATGTTCTAGAGCCAGCTAAATTAAGTCCAAGTGTAGGTGAATGAGATGATAGGTATTTTGTGGAACTGGGTGCCCCAATGATGTAAACGTATCATGCTAGATGAATTCTAGTCCCTTGTATTCTACTAAAACCATAACAAGTATTTGCTGCTTAATATTCATTTAAAGGCTTTTTTGTCATATGTATTTTATTATAATGTAAAATTCACCCTGAGTTAGAGTTCTATTGTAGTTTTTTTATTTATTTGTTTTTTTGGTACAGGGTCTCACGAAGCAGCTCAGATTCATAGTGATCCTCCCCATGGTGTTCTCAGCCTCCCCAGTGCTGGGATTGCAGGCGTGTGTCACCATGCTCATACTGGTCACTGGCACACATACCAGTGTGCCTGGGGCCTGTGCGGTGTGTGGCACCAGAGATCGAACCCTGGTCCCTGTGCTTGCCTAAGTAGGCGCTTAGTCTGCTGAGCTACCTCATGGGCCCTTATTATAGTTAATTTTAAGGAATACAATAAACTTACTTTAATTTTGGATGTATGCATTAATAATTTGATCTTTTGCTAAATCATTTTGTGGTTCCCCTTTGATTATAATTCCTGGTTTTTAACTGATTTCTCTTTTCACTCATTTTACCATAGGCAGTGCTATGGCATCAGCACTGCTTAGTGATTTCTTCTGCCAAATATCTTGTTCATCGCTCCTTCTACAATTAAGCACTGGGACACAGACACAGTTCTGTTAAATTCTTTGCCATTTTATATAAGACAAACAGAGTCTTTCTTCCCGGTTCTAGGAACACGTTCCTCATTTCCATGCACATCTTATCAACATGGCCTTTACTGTCTACTGGCCTACCAACATTTCATTCTGGCCACTTACATGAAGGCTCAAGCTTTCCGTGCCTTGCCCCTCTTTTTCTGATCTCTTGCCAAGACAGTTTTTTACAATCCAGCCTCTGCTAGCACTTAGTTCCAAAGCCCCTTAGGAAGTACTTGTTGTGGCAGCATTCACTTCTCTGTGTCACTTTTTTAGTGTGTTCTTTTTTTTTTTTGTATTTAGTACAGGATTTACAGGGTCTCACAGCACAGATCAGACTCATAGTGATCCTCCTGTTTTTCCCAAGTGCTGGGATTACAGGTGTGCACCACTATGCCCAGTCTCAATCACCCTCTCAGTGTGTGTTGGGGGAAGGTTCAGCAAGGCATGGAGATCGAATCCCAGTCCCCTAGCACTCGCCTAAGCAGACACTTTAGTCCACTGAGCTATCTGGCTGATCCTTCTTAGTGTGTGCTTGCTGCTTTAACAAAATACTTCAAAATGGATAATTTAAAAATGGTAGAAATTTATTTCTCATGGGAAACCAAAGATCCAAGTGCTAGGATGGCACTTTTCCTATGTGCTCATATGACAGAAGAGTGCTAGGGACAAATGCTGTATCCTCACAGGAGAGCAAAGCAACGAAAGAACTCCCTTACCAGCTGTTGGCAGGAGTGCTCATCCCATGCACAAAGGTGGGATGCTCATGATTTACTCCCCAAAATGTCTCACCTCAAAATATCATTACGTTATGACTCAAGTTCCAGCCTAAAATCTTTTGGGGGTAGAGGGTACACACTCAAAGCAGGAAGGATTATACAACAATTTCAAGAACAAGTTCACCTAGGTGACACTGCATTTTAGCAGATAATCCTTGATACAAATTTATGAATTCATTTATACATTATGAATACTTGGTAACTATAGTTGGTAACTTTAAAAAATGAAATAACTTAGGTAGGCTTGGTGATACATGTCTGTAATTGCAGCACTCTGGCAAGCTAAAGAAGGAAGAAGGAATGACTGAATCTAGACAAATAACAGCATTTTAGCAAGCCCCTGTCTCAAAAGCAAAACAAGTGGGGGATGTATCTTTGTGTTGACACCCTAGGTTCAATCCCCAGTAATAAAAGAAACTGTAATAGCACTATAAATTCTTATAAAATTGTTCCCTAAACTGAAAGTCTGGTGCTAACTTTGGTAGCACAATAACCTGGAACTCCCCAAACACCATTGTGAGAAAAAGATAAAAGGTAGGACTCATTGGCCAAACAGGTCTTTTAAGTGGACTATAATCATTAGAATATTAAAGACTACGTGAAATAAAGGATGGCATTAAATACATGATTATATTCACTAGTTTTATGAAATGGACTTAACAAAGATGGGAAGGAGATCTGTGAATGGGGTTGACTGAAGGGAGAGGGGTCAAGGAGATGTAGAAAGGATAAAGGTCCTACGTACATGGGTACAGTGCTCCATGATGAGTGTGCTCATCATGCATTTCAAACATATACTAGCAGAGAGTCAATCAGAAAGCTATGGCTTCAATATTTTAAATACTGAAAAATAGTGAAGTGTTTTGACTTTTATCTTAGAACATATTTATCGGCATCATACATACTTCTCGGTCCTTGAACTTGGCCAACTTCAGTTGTTTCAATTTGACCCACATATCCTACAGATGATTCTAGATTTTCATATGTTTCTTCAGCTATGAAAATGAAAAAAATATCTTTTAGTAAACTAAATATAGTCATTCAAATGCAACTTATCTATTACACCTGATCTTAACAGGTCCATAAAATCTGAAAGTTAGGAAAATATGAATACATCCTTATGTCAAGTAAGAAGAGAAAAATTCTAGTAGCAACAGAAATGGTAGCAAAATACAGAGAAGTAAGTGAGAAGAATTTACATGAAAAGTTAGAGAAAACTCTTTCACTATTTTAACTAGAGCCAGGTTATCTGAGTTTGAAATTCATCTCTAATTATGTGAATTTTGACAAGTTGCTCCATGTCACATTCTCTGTCTCGTAGATGGGTGGTAACAAGAGTATTCCCTTCATCATGTTTCTTTTTTGAAATGCTTATTGCCTGTTTTATGATAAGCATTCAATAAATAACAATATGCCTTTCCTCCCCCACCCCTCTTTTTGTATTTTAGGGAAGGGTCTACAGGGTGTTCAGGATTTCACTACTACACTGGACCTGTAGTGATCCTCCTGTTTACAGCCTCTGAAGAACTGGGATTGCAGATGTGCGCCACCAAGCCCAGTCTCAATTGCTGTCTCAGTGTACCACGGGGGCAAAGCCGGCACTGCAGGGATTGAACCTGGGCCCCTGAACCTGCTTGCAGGTGCTTTAATCTACTGAGATATTTGGTCAGCCCTTTCTTCTTCTCTTTCTTTCTCTCTCTCTTCTCCTCCTCCTCCTTCTGTACTGGGGACTGATTGAGCCCAAAGTCTTCACATTAATTTAATTTATATTATCAGCCTTTATATTTTGAGATACAATCCTGCAAAAATTTACAGGTTTGGCTTGAGCTTGCTATCTATCCTCTTGCCTCAGCCTCCCAGAGTGCTGAGATTCAAGCACGTGCCACACTGCCCCCAGTTTTGAAAATTATTCTTGTGTTCCAGAGGTTCAAAGGTAAAAATCAAATGTCATTATTTTGATATCCATTTATACCCACATTCTAAATTTATTCTTTTGAATATGAAAATTTACATTAATCAAGATAATTTGATGATGTTGCATATATTGCTTCCTTCTGGAAAATTTTTTGCTTCTTAATTTGAAGTTGAGGCTTTGCTTTTGAGTCTACTGGAAGAAGACTTTCACTGGTCATCAGAGGCACTCTCTAACCTACAAAACATGTTTGAAAAAAATGAAAGGACTTCTGTATTATGTTGAAGCACATTGCATGTTTCCGTCATTTTATTAAGATGATAATTTTCACTATTAAATGGCATGGCCAAGGGCCAGCCAGATAGCTCAGTGGATTAAAGTGCCTGGTTAGACTCAGCCCCCATGCTGGCCCCACCCTGAAGTATGCTGAGCTAGTCATTGAGAGATTGAGACTGGGTATGGTGGCACAAGCCTGTAATCTCAGCACGTGGGAGACTGAAAACAGGAGAATCACTAAGACTCTGATCTGTGTAGTGAGACCCTGTACAAAAATAAACAAACATACAAATAAATAAATAAACAAATAAATGGCATGACTAATATTCTATCATGTAGGCATTTAGAAATATCAAAATTAGCATGCCTGGATGTCATTGAGCTAAACAAGTTGATACCCCTCTCTTTCATGCAACTTAGAAAATCAGGATTTTATTTTATTTTTTTAAAGTTTTAAGCAATATTTTATCATTTTTTACAATAATTAATACATTGAATATTGTTGTCTTCATCATAGTTGCTCAGAGTACAAGGTGCAGACCTGATTTCTTGTCTGAACATCATTTGTACAGAACTTTCTTTTCATTGCACAAAGAGAAAATAGCTGTATATATATTTCAATAGTCCATACTAGTAGAGAATTATCAGCTCATCTGGTATTATCAGAAGCTGTTGACTTGAGCCTTTTACAACTCAGCATATTAATATGGCTTTCCTTTTTATACCTCAAGGTTAGACCTTTTGCTGAATGGTTAAGACCAAGATGGCAAGATCTATATTACAAAAAAATGTAACTTTTGTATCTGACAAGGTCAGTCGTGTACCCTCAGGATTTATCCTGAAACCATATACTGTGGTTTGCAGAACTTTGGTCAGTGTCAGCCATCTGAATGAATCATGACCATTGCTTGACCAATTTGCTCTCTGTAAAAGCCCAAGAGAATGTTTTCTCTGAGGAGGATTTTTATTTTTTATTTTTTATTTTTTTTAATTTTTTTTATTTTTAATATAATTTTATTTTGTAAAGCCAAAAAATAAGAGCAAGAAAAACAAAAACAACGGCAGAAACAAGATAACATACAAAAATACATATTTTACAGATTTTCAAACAAGAATAGCTGGTTAATAACGATTGATATATTACCTGTTTTTGTCCTCAAAGCTTACGTTGCTGTGATTGACAGATATAGTTATGCA
>PVKN010037821.1:0-11175 GCA_004027915.1 Capromys pilorides
GTGTTGAGAGGGAATAAAAAGAAATATCAAGCATGACTTTTACCTTAGAGGAATTTTTAACCTGGCAGTGTAGGGCCAAAGATTCATAACTCCTACTTGGGAGAATAAGGCAGGATTATGAATTTAGGACCAGCCTAACAACACAGCAAGACCCTGTCTCCACACTCTTTTGTTTCAGAACATGGTCTTGGTACATAGTTCAGACTGGTTTTGAACTCACTATGTTCCAGGCTGGCCTCAAACTTGTGGTGATCCTCATGCCTCAGCCTCCTAAGAGCTGGGAGTACAGACATGTACCATCATGCCCAGCTCAAAGACCCTGTCTCAAACAAATAAAAATCCAGCCTAGTGTATCTCTGGATATGAATTATGTATCTTCTATGTGAGACAAATTCTTGTTTACTTTACCCATGAAGGGTTTTCTAGGACAGGGATCAACAAATTACAGCTTATGGTCAAGTTCAATACTGCCTATATTTTTTATTTGTTGCTTATGTATTTATTTTTTAATACTGGGGGTTAAGCCCAAGATCTCACACATGTTAGGCAAGAGCTATTTATCACTAAGCTATCCTCCCAGACCCTTGCCTATTTTTGTAGTTTTATTAGAATATAATTATGTTTATTTGTTTAGCTGTTGTTTACAGCTGCTTTTCTACCAAGAGTTAATGGTTGCAACAGGACAACATTGTCCAAAAAACCAAAAACACTAAATTGCCCTTTACAGAAAAAGTCTTCCAACCCCTGTTCGAGGCTTTAAAAAACAAGACAACACAAAACAAAAGACATAAAAATGGTTTAGAGTTAGGATAGTAGTGTAAAATACGTGCATGTTCAATTCTTACTTTGACAACTGTTATAGGACAGGTACAGCTTGAGACACTTTATGTACTATGAGGGAAACTAATGATTTGGGCCTTTTTAATTTTTAAATAGGGTTTCACTTTGCAGTTCAGGATAGGCTTGAACTCACTGTGTAGCCCAAGCTGGTCTCAAACTCATAGCAATCCTCCAGCCTCAGCCTCCCAAGTGAATTTGGGCTTTTCTTTTTTTTTAAACTTCATTTATTTATTTGTTTGTTTGTTTGTTTATATTATGGCCATCTCAGCCTGCCCTGGTGGTGGGTCTGGTACAGCATGTGGTGCCGGGGATTGAACTGTGGTCCTTGAGGTTGCCTAAGCTTGACCTAAGCAGGTGCTTTAGACCATTGAGCTATCTCACCAGCCCAATTTGGGCTTTCTTGTATGTTGAATTTGAAGTATTTGTGGATTTTCAGATATAGATTAATGTAAGAACCTGATATGAGTCAGACATTATCATATGCACTAGAGAAACAGAGATGAAAAAAAGATGTATAGTATACTATACAATACATATTATGGCCATAAAATTAATGAAAGTCATCCACTTCACTTGAATATCTTGTAGGTCCTATAATATGTAAGCTATACTAAAATACTGACAGTGGCAACAATAATAATATTGCTATATTTATTCAGCATTTTAAAATAGACATTTTGTAGAAATGAGTTCACTAAGTATTTATTAATAACCTTATAAAGTACACATTCATATTCCCAATTTATAGGTGGAGAGACTGAGGTATGGGTAAGACAAGAAAATTGTTAAAAGCCTTACAACTAGTAAAAATAATAATGAAAAAACAGGGCTGGCCAGATAGCTCAGCAGACCAAAGCACCTGCTTAGGCAAAGCGCAGGGACAGGGGTTCAATACTCAGCCGCATGCCATGCCAGCCCCACCCCTGGGGCACATTGAGAGGGTGACTGAGACTGGGCAGAGTGCTATGTACCTGTAACCTCAGTGCTTGGGAGGCTGAAAACAGGAGGATCATTATGAGTCCAATCTGTGTGGTGAGACCCTGTACTAAATACATTTTTTTAAATGAAAATATATGTACATACAGTCTGAGTTACTCTTTCCTTGGAAAGATGGAGCTTAATTCTCCTTTCTTTGGGCTTATGCTGGATTTAGTGACTTCTAACAAGTAGCTTCAGGGGTAGATGAGAAAGTGTGACTTTTGCAACTATGTCATGAAAAGTGCCTTTTAGCTGTTCCTCGGATCATTTGCATCATGTTGTAAGAACACCCAATCTGTGAGGGGTCTGTGTGGCAAGGAACTGAGACTATACACCAGCAGCCAAAGAGTACTAAGTCTGCTGCTCAGGGCTACAAAGTGAGCCCACTGTAAAGCAGATCTTATAGGCCCAGGCAAACTTTCCGGTATCTGGAGTCCTGACTAACATTTTGACTGCAGCCTTGTGAGATGCCCTCACCCAGATAAACCATTCTTGACCATAGAAATCGTGAGCTAATACTTATTTTAAGTTGCTCAGTTTGGGGGTATTTTGCTATTTAGCCATAAGTAGCTAACACAAAGCTGAAAGCTACAAATTCTCTAGAGTAGTGAGCCCATCACTTTTTCTTGAAGAATCAGAAAGTAAGTAAATACGTTAGGCCCATGGACCGCATGGTCTTTTTTGCAACTACTCCATTCTACTGCTATAGCAGGAAAGCAACCATAGACAGCAAGTAAACAAATGTGCTTGGTTTCAGTCCAATAAAACTTTACTTACAAAACTGGCGGTAGGACTGTAGATTATAGTTTGTCAATTTTGCTGTGGAGGAACCAATTATAATGATATTAAGCAATGATTAGAAAAGAGTGATGAAAACTAGGGAATTTCTCAGCTCAAGACTGCAAAGCCAACTACTAAGAAAACCCCTGAATAGAAAAGGGTATGTATAATTCTCTTTTTATCTTTTTCTCAAGTCTTTGCCAAGAAGAAAAGAGAAAGGAAATACTGGAAGGGACTTTCCCCCTGAAGAATCTGGTGGAATGAGAATTGAACAATAACCAGATAACAGACTGAGAAAACTGAAAATAAGGAGAAAACTGTTTATCTGGTCTTTTTTGCTAAGCTGCTAAAACCTCTGAGCTGGTGTTTGAAACAAGCAAAGCAAGCTTGCTGGTGGGGAGGAAGATCATTTCCTCTTAACACCTGGAATGAAAACCAGGAACTAGAAAATAGCTGATGACTACTAGCGGAAATTTGAAAAGAGATTAAAATTTTATTTGTCTCTTTCTTCACATTGTATTCTAAATGTCTCACTCCTTCGTTGTTTCTAGAAGTTAGTGATTGTACAGATCTGTAAGTTTACTAAACATTATTACAGATAAAAACTTGTAACTAACTGAAGTCACATGCTGACCAGATGTCCGTTAGCAGAAAGGCTGTTTGCATTTTACCATCATAGTCTATGATAAACTATTATTATTGATTGTTTTTCTTTTGGAAACAGAGTTTCAGTAGATAGTACATGCTGGCCTGAAGCTCATAGCAATTATCCTGCCTCAGCCTCCTGATTGCTGAGATTACAGCTTTGTGCCATACTTCCAGCATTATTATTATTACTATTATTATTATTATTGACTGTCCAAACTATAGCTATATAGTTGCAGGATTGACATAAGTCTGCAACTATAGCTCTAATATAATAGTGGCTGATTGTTAATGTGTATTGAGTACTTATTAAACACCAATCACTGGGCTAAGCACATTGCATGCATTATTTCATTTCATCCTCCTCAAAAATCCTATGAGGTCAGTATTAGTATCCTGAGAAAAACTGAGGCTCTGTAAGTCATTTGTCCAAGATCACTTAGTTAATAAGTTGCAGAGTGAGAATCTGAACCGAGACAGTTGACCTCCAGAGCCTTTGTCATAACTGGTGCCCCGTGAAAATCCTGAGGAGAAAAGATTTAGTGTAACATTGTGTGATGACTGTGACTTCATGTTGTCCTTCCCAGAAGGTCAATGTAGCCAAGTGAAGAGAATTCCAATACATTAAACTATTGAAGACTCTCTAATAACACACCATAGCAGCAATCACATATTACTATATAACAGAGAAGCACCCAATGGAAAATGCTCCCAAATCAACGTGTATGAAAAAAACCATGATTTATGTTAAAATTAAATTGTTCATAAGGTACAGTTCCATGAACAAAGACTGGAAAGGAAACAATAGATTCACATGTTTCTTATGCTCACCCTGGAATAGATCTTCATTTATGGGAACAACCGAGATTCCCCTTCAAAACTGAAATTTTTTCTTCTCTTCTGCCCTCCCTCACTCTTGCTGGGAATGTATAGTTAAATGTACATAATTTTAAAATTTTTATGGTGTTACTCCACTGTAATACAAATCTAAAACAGAACATAAGTGCTAAGGCAGCCCAAAGTAAAGAACACTTAGGAATCTTCTTTTAGCAAATGTAGAACAGGAATGAGTAAGTACCTCAGGGCAGGGCTGTTCTGACACGTCTCCGTCATGGCATCTTTGTACAATGTCCATTTTTCTAAACAAATTGCTTCTGCCTACCCTCTGTTCAGTATTCAGGCACAAGGCTCTCCATCACAAGCAGAGAAAATTTCTCTTTTCTCCTCATCTAAAATCACTACAGGAATTGAGGGGTGTTTTGAGATACCAGGCCATCAAGTTCTGAAGTAATCAGAATTCAGATAGCATGGAACACAAAATTTGGGAAATAGTCCTATGGTGGGGGGTGGGGGGATAGGGGGAAAGATATGACGCAACAAGAGGACAGGAAAGAGCTATTAAGAAGGCTCTGCCAGGATCAGAAGAAAGAAGGTGGAATAAGAAAAGCTCTCTGCAAATACCAGTACATTCTTCCCATCCACCTCATCAAACTAAGACAAGTTCAAAGCAGATTCTTCATAGGTTAAAAAAAAAAAACATAAAAAGAAGAGGTTGGAATAAGGGCAGGGCTAGAACAAAGTGAGGTGCTTGCTTCAGGCACCAAAGGAAAGAAGGCACCAAACAGCTGTCATTGAGATGAATGTGTGTTTTTTGAGACAGGGTCTCTGCTTTGGTTTATGTCTAGTTGTCCCTCCAAAGTCTCACGCAATCATGGGGTGGGGACTTCCAGAGTTTGAGACTTGAGTCATGATCCACCGGGATTATGAGTTTTAGTACTGATGGGACTATGGGTCTGAGTACTGTTGGGATTACTTGACTCTTGATCCATTGGGATTATGCATTTCAGTACTGATGGAGTTATCGGCTGAGTATGGCTGGGATTATTGGTGTGGCCTAAGGTGGATAGGCTAAGACAGAGAGCCTAAATGTAATATAAAGAGAGACAGAGAGACAGATGGTTGCTGTTGCTCTCTGCGCCCTGGTTGGTTGGTTGCCTCTGTCACTATTTTGTTGCTGTTCTGCCGCCATGAACTGGATGCTCTCTGCCCTGTTCCACTCAGCCTTGAGCCAGCTGAATATGGACTGAAACCTCCAGCAACTGTGAGCTAAATAAACCTTTCCTTCCTTCATTTTGAGTGTCAGTATTTGTCCTAGCAACAGGTAAAAAGTAACTAAGACAGTCTCACTATGTTGTCCAGGCTGGTCTTCAACACATGGGCTCATGTGATTCTCCTGCCTCAGTCCCCCAAGTAGCTGGGACTAAAACATATGCTAACACACTCAGCTAAGATAAATACTATTTCAATGTGGCAGCTTAACAACTCAAATTGGCACACTACAGCTAGACCTCTACTCTGCAAACTAGACAGGGACAGGTTTCTAGTGAGGCAACTGAAGCAGGGTCTTACAAGTATAGATAGATGCCTGCCTTTGTATAAAATGCTGGTATTATGCTCACTGTATATTTTGGGGGCACTAATTTTGAATTTTAAAAAATATTGCATTCAAACATTTTTTCATTCAGTGACTGCAATTTTTTTGGCTCCCCTTACATTTTGTGCTTTCTTTCACTCTAGTCCTGGCCTAGATTTTAGATGAGAAAACAGGTGGCAGAAAGACCTCATAGGCTGTTTGAAGATTTCTGCAGGGATTTGGGGTCAAGACCTAAAGCAGAAAAGTTGGAGAGCCTGTTTCATCGTGCAGTGCGCATACTGTGCCCAGGGCGCCCTCGTGCCAGTGAAGGCCCTTCTTTCTTTGAGAGCCTTCACTTGCCTTGGCAGCTGCACTCACTTTTATATGCAGGTTCTGGAACGCTGGGAGCTGTATGGCTGCCAACCTCTCTCCTCTCTCCCGTCTCAAACATGACGTTCTCTGTAATTCAGTTACAGACACCTCTTTCCTTAGCCTTCTCACCCAGGGAGCCTGATCAACGAATCTAAGAACTAAGCCTCATTTGCCTTCTCTGAGTATGCAAGTGAATTTGCATATATCGTCTGTCCATTTGCATTCCCCTCACATGGGACATTTCGAATAAAAACAACATTCATGAATCAAAATGAAGCTTGTTCCGTTCTTTCTCTGTCAAAGTATAGAGTAAGTAAAAGGATACCAGTGTGTGAAGAAAAGAGCTGAAATTGTATTTGCCAGGGTTATGTGTAGTTTTTAAAGCAATCCAATTTGGTGGCATTTACCACCACAAAATTGGCATTTAATATTTATAGGTTTAGCCTTGGAGAACACAATCACTCATGACTGAAAGGGCCACCCCCTTCCTCTACCGTTCTGTAGGAATTGGAGCCAAGAGCTCCTAAAAGCTGAATGTGCCTGCTTTTCCTCCTGCAGGTCACCACTTACAGCCTGGAAGCCTGGTGGTTCCAGATGGCTGATTTCTTCATCTAAGACAAAGTGGCTGAAGAGCTGATTAACTGAAGAAGGAGTGTTGCTCCCTAGCTCCTCATGGCCCTTTCAGGAGCTAGGAGAACTAAGGAAAGAGCCTGGTGTCAACACTGAACAGAATTCCATCTGGAGAAATCAACCAGTGAACACAGCATGACTGGTGAGATGGAGCTCAAAATAATGAAAGCAGGTATCATAAATAACAAGGTAAGTTCAGTATAGAGTTAGTTTTAAAAACAGAACTGATAAGAATATATCAACATGCCTCCAGCACTGTCCAAGTGAATGTACCTGACTGGAGGGTGAAAGTCTGTGCAGGTAGCTAGTTCAGAGAAGGATGACTCAGCCCTCCCCAGCCTTGGAAAAAGTCCTTCCTCTTGTTGCACAGCCTCCTTATTTAAAAAGAAAACAAAATAAATCAGAACTTGGTTATTGGATAACTTTCTGGTAATTGGAAAAAGGGGGTGCCCTGGGCAATGGCTTTCCATTTTCAAGTAGATATGCCTTCGGTTATAATGTAATGAAGTGACTTTAAGATTCAGAACTTCATAAATTTGGTAACGTAAATTGATAGGCAATTCAACCCTTGTCTGACAAAGATCAAGCATCAGACAAACTTGTCACCAAGAATTCTTATCACTTCCCTTAAACTGTCAGAAGCCTCCTTAGAAATATTATGACAAGCATAGAGGCACATCAAGAGGGGGTATCTATCTACAGATCAATTAATCAATCGATTGATCTATCATTTATTGGTACTACAGATTGAATAGAAGGCCTTCACACTGAGGTACATCTCAGTCCCTTCTCAAATTCTATTTTCAGACAGTTTCTTAGCAATCAAGGCAGTTACCCAAGCCAGGCTCAAACTTTCAGTTCTCCTGCCTTAGCCTCCCACATTATAGGTAGAACTCATGTTAGGGTTGCAGGTGTGCCTCACCATACCTGAATGAGGGAGATTGCTTTACTGTTGTTCTAAAAGACTCCCCCACAAATTTTGGAAATAACTGAAGTGCCCATGAATAGGAGATTGGCTGATTATATCATGATAAACTCATAGTATGCAAAACTCTGATACTAGCAAAAAGAAAAATAAAGATTTATATTTAATCATGTGGAAAAATTTCCAAGACAAATTATTACACAAATAATGTATATTTTGAACAGTATTAATAGTGTGATCACATTTGGGTAAAATTAAATATATGTGTTTGTATTTGCATGGATATTTGCTTAAAATTAAAAATTTCTGAAATAATATCAATATTAGCCTGTTGTTTAGAGTGGATTGGAGAAAGATTAGGAGAACATGGGCCTTCCACTTTAATAAAGTATGAGGTCCATAATCTTTTACATTTTAAATGGTCATGCAGCCCTCCCATAATAAATATTAATTTATAATAATTAATATAGTGACTCCAGTTTGTAATAGTTAAATCTTGGAAATAGCCCAAATGTCCATCAACCTATGAATGGATAAAGATGTGTGTGTGTGGGTGGGTTGGTTTTTTGTTTGTTTGTATGTTTTCTTTATTTAGACAAGGTTTCACTATGTAGTTCAGGATGGCCTCAAATTCACAGTGATCCTCCTGCCTTAGCCTTCCAAGCACTGGGATTATAAGCAAGTGCTACCACACCTGACAAAGATGTGGGTTTTTTTAAATACAATGAAGTACCACTCAGCCATAAAAAAGAATGAATTTGAGACATTTCTAGGTAAATGGAAGGACCTTGAGGCCATGCTCTTGTGTGAAATAAACTAGACCCATGTCTGTAACTACTGGATAGTTTCTTTAGTGTGAGAGACCAAAAGGGTAAATAAGGATGAAAAAGTATATTAGATACTATGAAATAGGAAGAAATAGTTCAAATGCGAAGAGGAACTAGGGAAGAGAAGGAGAAGGGAAGGAAGAAAAAAAAAGAAAAGCCGGGGGTATAGTTCAGTGGCATAAGTACCTGCCTGGCTTGAGCAAGGTTCTGAGTTCAATCCCCAGTACCACAAAAGAAAAGAGAGAGAGAGAGAGAGACAGAGAGAGACAGAGAGAGACAGAGACAGAGATACAGAGAGAGAGGGAGAGGCAGAGAGAGACAGAGAGAGAGACAGAGAGACAGAGACAGAGAGAGAGACAGAGAGAGAGAGACAGAGATACAGAGAGAGAGGCAGAGAGAGACAGAGAGAGAGACAGGGACAGAGGCAGAGAGAGAGACAGACAGAGAGAGAGCAAGCTTTTGTAAACAAGGAGTGGAAGATGGGTTGAGGGAAAGGAGGGGAACGGGGAAAAAGAATCAAAGTATATGGAATTTGTACAGGTACAAATTCTGTATGATGAATGTGATCATTATTTACACCTAAAATACCAATAAAGTTAATTAATTATAAAATATACATAGTGATTAAAGTAATTAATATATTCTGAATTTATTAAATCATGTAATTCATATGCATGCATATCTTAGGCATACACAATGAGCACACAAATAAGCACTACTGCACATGAAAGAAGATATGCCAAATATAGTGTCTCTTATTAAGTAGAATATTAAATGATTTTTATTTTTTCTTTAAATAGTTTCTAGATTTTTATAATTTCATACTGATTGTTTTGTGATTCTTAAAGATTATAGTTCTTTTAATTTTTTGGAGACAGGGTGTTGCTCTACAATTCAGGCTGGCCTTGAACTCTCAGCAATCCTCCTGCCTTAGCCTCCTGAGTACTGGGATCACAGTTGTGTGCTAACACGCCCAGTCTATATTTTGCATTTTTAAATTACACAAATAATTCATTCTTAAAGTAGAAAATTCAACAAATACATGTAAGAATAACACACCCTCAAAATTCACCTAAAACCTCAATATCCAAAGATGACCTTCAGTGTATGTTCTTCTGGCCTTTGACAATGGATTTTTTTTTTTTTTCAGTTCTGGCAAGTATATGCTAAGAAATGAAGTTGCTGGGTCATTTAATAATTCTCCTTAAAAGTTCTCCTTTTAATTTTCTGAGGAAAGTCTGTTTTCCTTATGTCGCATTCAGGCTATCCACATCAGCTAGGTGTAGCACTCACACCCATAATCCCAGTGGCACTCATACCCATAATTCCAGTGGATCATGAGTTAATCACAAACTCTAAAAGTCTACCTATGACTGCATGACGCTTTGGGGTACAACTAGACACAAACTATAACAAGTTGTATAGTTTTAGCTCTTACTAACTATAGTGATCTATATCTTTGATAAATTTTGACTCAGTTATTCATTAGGGTATAAAGTAGGAGTCCAACTCATTCTTTTACATATGAGTATCCAGTTATTCCAGCATCACTATGTTAAAAAGAGTAGTTTCTTTCTATTGAGCAGTCTTGACACCTTTGTTGAAAATTAAAGTATTACTTTTTAGCCGGGCACGGGAGCGCACGTCTGTAATCCCAGCTCTTGAGAGGCTGGGGCAAGAGGATCTTTATGAGTTCAAGACCAGCCTGGGATACAAAGTGAGCTCAAGTCCATCCTGAACTGCAGAGTGAGACCCCATCTCAGAAAGGCAAAAACAAAACAACAACAACAAAAAACCCCAAAGTATTAGTTTTTGAATCAAAAAATATAATCTAAGTATAAAAATATGTATATTGAATGTGTTCCTCCTTGGTATCCTCCATTACTTCTATTTCCATTCATTACTAATATTTCTTTACTATTATCATGTTATTTTCTGTTCTAGGACGGTCTGCCTTAAGTATTAAATTATGATTAGACCTAAGAGTGGAGTTGCTTCGCCAAACTATAGTAATCTGTGCCACTTAGCCTAAAATAACCAGCCAGCTCAGTCCACTCATTCTATAATCAATGAATTAGAATAAAAGCTCAAGTGAAATATCATAAGAAAGGCAGAAAGAATATGGAGATATATCCTTTTTTAGCAGGGGATAAAAATAACATGTTGGGGCCAGGGATGTAGCTCAGTGGCCTGAGTGCCTGCCTGGCAAGTCTAAGGTCCTGAGTTCTATCCCCAGTAATGTAAAAATAAACAAAACAAACAAACAAAAAACTAGTATATTGATCTCAAAATCAAGGGTCATTTATTCTTTTTTTTTTTTTTGTATTTAGTATAGGATCTACGGGGTCTCACTACACAGATCGAACCACTAGCTCCTGAGTCAGCCTGTGCAGGTGCTTTAATCTGCTGAGCTATCCGGTCAGCCCAAGGGTCATTTATTGTTTTCACAAACATTAATTGGATACCTACTACGTACAGGAAATATAAGAAGGAATAATATTCAGAAACTGAACTCTAGTTATTTACAGATTGCAAGATGAGATAGTTAATAAAAAAGAATAATTTATAATCCTAAATTTTAAGTACAATAACAAAAGCGTGCATAAGACATTGAGATAATACCAGAGTAGAACAGATTTCATAATAGGAAGATTTCTTTTTTTACTTATTTTGTCAACATATTAACTATCTAGAACTATTTTTATAGCATTTCCTCATTATAAGTTCATCTTTTAATTCATTTACCTATAAATATTAATTAATTG
>PVKN010037822.1:0-11169 GCA_004027915.1 Capromys pilorides
TGTCACTTGAAGAACACATTAAAAGAAGAAAAATGGAAATAAGAAACCAGTTAGAAAGCCATATGAATAGATTAGGATTGTGTGATGTTGACAGCAGTGGAATTTAAATAGTCACAATCTATTTTGGGGATAGAGTTGATGAGATTAAGAGAAGGCCAAAGATAACCTGGAATTTTGACTTAGATGGTGGGTCCACATCCGAGGTGGAGAATACAGTAAGCAGGGCAGGTGGGGAGAGATTAGAATGATGGCCAGAATGAAATGCATGGTTCTTACCAGGGCAAGTGTTACTCCTCCAGGAATGCCACCGGTGGCAGGCTCTTCTGTATGTGCTACTCTTCCCACAGAGATGGGAACAATAGGTAAAAAAAAGAAACAAAAAAAAAAAACTTTTTTTTTTTTTTTTTTTTTTTTTACGTATATGAAGCTGCTACTCTGTGTACCCTGTAGGATTCTAGTAAACTCTCTTCTTTTTAATTCCTAGTTAAAGACCTAGGTGATTCCACTCACATTTGCCTGTTGTCTCCTCCAAAGGCCAAGCTCTATAACTGCTTTGACTACTTTTCTCTTTCTTGATCTTTCTCCATTTCTAAGGATTTTGGAGTTCAGTACACAGACCCTGCTGCCCCTGAGCTATTTCAGAATAAATTCCTAGCATGGTGCCTCATCACTTCTTCATCTTTTATGTGCATTTCTGAGGGAGGGTTGGTTGGACATAACCATAGGATAACCATCAAAATAAACAATTTACCTTGTGATATGGTTTCCTTCCTATTTCAGATACCACTCAGGTTTCACTGATTATACCAGTAAAGAACTTACAGCTAAACGTTGGTTGGTGAAAACACCACTTTACTTGTCTAAGTCTAGCAGAATGATGCTTGGGTTTTCACATAGCAGGATTGGCAAGTAATCCACTTTTTGAGTCGCCTACATTTTCCTTGGGGTCATCAAGTACGAATCCTAGGAGTCTGAAGCCATCTCCAGAGAGTTTCCTTGGTGAATGACCCCTGTTGGTCTCCTGACCAAGCTCCCATGGGCTACCCAAAGACAAGCAATCCGGCTGGTGACTGGACTGTTCCTTTAGGCCTTCCCCCCAGCCCATGGACCCACTCCTCAGCCTCCACGTCTGGGCCCAGGTAACACAGCACTTCTTTTTTCTAAGTCTTAGTCACCCCAGAGGCTCTTGTGGAGTAAAGGGAAGCCTACTAGCAATGCCCTCTTTTCAGTTCATTCTCTTTCATTCTTAGCCCACCTCTTCCCCCAAAGCAGCCACCATCTTCCCCTCCAGCCCTAGGAGCCTTCTTTTCTGTTGGCTCCCTTCCCTGTCCCCTGGGTCTCCAGGAGAACGAGGTTTTCATGCTCAAATGCCTAACAAACCAGGCAGGAGGAAAAGCTAGGTAAAATGCAATAGAGCAAGGTGGATACTGGGGCTAACTGCCCCTTCTAGATGTAGTAGCAGCGCCTCAGACCTGTACTGAGGCTGGGGCTTTGGTCCAGGCCTCCTTCGTCAAGAGAATCAATCGGTGGGACAGCAGTACGAAACTGTGTGTCAAACAACGTGCTCTGGGAGAGACAGTTCAGAGGCTGCATCCTGCCAAAGCTTTGAATTCTAGGTTTACTAACCGTAATAAAGTAAATGAATAAATAGCCATCTTTTGCTCCTCTGAAGATAGGAAGAACAGACCTACCTACCTTCTTAAAAGGGGAAAAAAAGTCCCTACATTGTCACAACCTGAAGCTAAAGTGGTAAGATACAGCTAATTTCACCATTAACGTGATTCGCCCCGTTTCTCTTAATTAGTGCTAATTACTGTACAGGCCGTGCTACGAAAGCAGCGCATAGCGCCACAGGGCCCTCCGCGAGCGCCATTCCTCTTAGCAGTACCCGGCTCTCTCCCAGCTCTGCTCCGTTTTGGAGCAGAGCCTGGGCAGCCTCCTTCCAGCCCCTCTTGCGTGCGCGTCCGGCCAGCACCAGAGCACTTCCCGGTGCTGCGGCTGCCCCAGCTCGGCCGAGGCTGCAGACGGGAGCCTCACCGCCCCCTGCCGTCCGACAGCCGCACCCGCCGGGCAGCGACCTCGCCAGACCTCTGCGGCGGACGCTCCCTGCCTGGCCCGCCGGGGTCCGAAGACGCTGCCGTCAGGTCCCTCCCGACCTGGGGACCCGGCGACCGGCGTCTCGTCTACGCAGCAGGCGGGAAGGCGCCCCGGGCGCGGCGCTGCGGCTTCCTGGGCTCGCGAGTCACCCTTTCCTTTCCGGAAAAGCTGCGTCTGCGCTAGCCTGCGGCAGGATTCCCCGCTCCCGCGCTGGGAAGACCCCGCCGCTCCTTCGCCGCGCCCATCCGCCGCCGAGTCGCCGCTGTCAACCGCGGCGCAGGCGACGCCTCTGGAGCAGCCCGCGCTGCCGCGGCCGCCTTCCCTGCGTCGAACTCGAGCTCGCCGCTGCCCCCTCGCGGCAGGCACTAGCATAGCAGGCGCCTGCGCCGGCGCCGACCGCACCCCGGCGGCGCTGGGGGCTTTCTTTAAAGGGAGCCTTTTACGGCTCCATTGAACCGGGGGGTTAGGAGATGCGGTTCCCGGATTTATTAGTAATCCATGAATGAGAACATCGCGTGCGTGCGTGCGTGAGTGTGCGCGCGCGTGTGTCGCGGTGGTGGGGGTGTGTGTGTGCTGTGCGTATAGTTTAGGGGGCTGTGGGGAGACGGAGAAAGGTGGGCAGCACACCACAAAAGCAAGTTGTTTGTGATGACAGCATAATGGGGTAGGGGGAGAAAGGAATAGCAAAACTGGAAAGGATTACAAAGCAAGGCTGGAAAGTGACAGTGATGAGTGATGAGGGACTCGGCTGACAGCGAGGGTGCGGGAAGAAAGCGGCGAGCGAGCAACAGTTTGAGGGGAGGAGGGCGGGGCTCCTGCGCTCGGCGCGGGGAGGATCTGACAGCCGCGCGAGAGAAAGTTTCATTCTGGTGAAGTGAACCTTGTGAACATTTCAATATACCTCTCTCCTGTTTTACATTCCATTTTGTTTGGCAGCTGCTAGAAATGAGTTTCCATTTTTCTGTCTTAATATTCTCTTGTCTGCCACATCACTGAGATCATTAGAGGCAGAAACAATTATGCCATCCGCTGGCGCCTGACAGCAGCCTCCCTGCACCGGGCTCCCTGCTCCCGCCTCGCTGCCATCATCAGCCGCGTCCGCTTTGTTATTCAGATTCGCGCTTCCCCACCCCGCTCTCGGCATCGACCTCTTCCGGTGCTCTCGTCCGCTGGGAAATAGACCGGTAGCTGCTCAGAATCCAAATGCGTGTGACAAACACTCTCTCGTGAAGGCTTCTGCCACCTACCCGTCAACAAACAGGCAAAATAAAGCTTCCACCGCAGCACAGAGCCACAAAAATTAGTTCTTTTGGATCACGTCTGCAACTCCTGACCTAATCTCTTTCATCTTCTCTAAAAGAACAAAAGAAAATGATTTTTCAGTGTGTTAGTTTTTGCTACCTCTGAGCTGTGAAAAGGTTGAAAAGAATTTTCTGTGCTCCAGCCTTCGTTACTATTTTGCCAACATTACCCTGTCTTGTTCCAGATTTTTTTTTTTTGGGGGGGGGGGGAGGTCACATTTAGAAAGCCTGGGCAAGATGATAAAAACTGTTTTGGCAGGAGATGAATCACTGCATATGGGCGTGGGCAGTACTGCCCAAACTCATTTCCCACAACAAATGGTTTCATGGAAATGTTGTGGCCAATACAACATATTTTGCCATATTGAGCAGTGTTTGCCGCAATGTAACACTGCACGAGGGTGGAGGATCCCTGGGTTAGCATTATTTCCTTCTTCTGGAGGGAACGCTCTAGGAGGGACCCTCCTTGGACCTTGATCCTCGTTCTGTGACAGGCCAAGGATACTTAAAGATAGAAATTCGTTTTGGAAATAAAGTTATTTTTTCATTTTGGTCAGTGGATTGTGATGCAGATGAACAAGAGAAAGACAAAAAAACTGCCTTGGGACCTCAAAATATGAAACCTTTCTGTGACATGCTTGTCACCTTAGGAGTTGAATTGTTCCTCTGCGCTAGGTTCAGAGGCTATTCCATACATGGACATGCCTCGTGTGCTTAGAAGATGCTTCTTGGGTGGAAAACAAAACGATGCATGTTTCCACAGGTGTTTGTCAGTTAACTGCGCCAAGACTGGTTACTAAATAACTGTTGAAGGGGTAAAGCTAGGGTTCAGTGATGAGTGTTTGCCTAGATATTTGTAAGGTCCTGGCTTTGACCCCATTATTGCCCCCCCAATAAAATAGTTGTTTACTTACCTTAACATTTATGTAAATATTTGCATTTTACCTTCTCAATTTCCCTCTAATCTATTTTTTGTATGCTATGTATTTCTACTTGAAGTCATTTGCACATTTGCTGAGGGTCTCCGATCAGGGGCCCCATAGGCTTCACTGGGAGTGTGGTCAGGAATTACCTAGCGTAGTGGCCCCACAGTGCCGCCCAGGGCCAGCTCAGCTGCTGTGCTGCAAAGAGCTTGCAGCAAGAGTCCATGGACTCAGTGAGTCCTATGTCCATGTGGGCAGGAGAAGGAAACCTCTAACTGCAATTTCTAGCTGTAGTAGAAGTGGATAGTATATTTTTACAGGTGTGGACATATTTGTATGTGTATATAAATGAATAAAATCTCAGGATATACTTTCCTCATTGACACACGTATCCACCATATTTCTTACCTTAGGTTTCAGTGATTTACCTTTCAATTTAGAGACCTGTCTCTATAATTGCTGTCATCCTATGAATGCAAAGAACATTCAGGAAAATTGCTGTTCGTATTAATTTCTCAGGGCTTTCATGACAAATATTCTGGGAGGCCTAAAATACAAAACTGTATTTCTCACACTTCTTGTGATTTCTGAGGGTCAGAAATCAAGATGTTGGCAAGTTCAGCTTTTCCCAGGGCCTCTCTCTTCTTGGGTTCCTCAGGCTGTGTCCCAACATGGCTTCATGGCTCTGTGTCTCTTCCCCTTCCTATAAAGATCTTAGTCATATTGGATTATAGTTTACTTTTAGACTCATTTAGTCTCAGTTCCCTCTTGAAATGCTATAGTTCCAAATACAATCATTTATGTTTTTGAAGTTCATAGAGTAGGGTTTTGTCACATAAATTAAAGAGGACCCGGTTCAACCTAGAGTACTCTCAGGATATACACACAGGCTACCAAAAGTTCTTTTTCCAGGTTCCACAGAAACAGAGATCTTCAAAGGAAGCAACACTCACATCCAATGCAGAAAGCCTAGTAGGCCTGGGATCCCATTTCTTATTTCTCAGTTGGCAGTGTGATCTCAAGTAAGGCTGCTCATTTTCTAAGACTTAGGGTTTTTTTGTTGTTGTTTTGTTTTTCTTTCTTTTCTTTCCTTTTTTTTTTTTTTTACATGCTCTAACTGTTGGTACTCCCCGAATCATCTTAAGGCAGACAGTTTTTAGTGTTGGTGTACCTAAGGCAATCAGGGAAAGAAATTCTGTCAAATTCTATATGCTGCTTCAGTGCTGAGGATTTTAATAATTAGTCTTCTGACTGACAACTTTGCAATAAGAGGCCAGGCAGTGGGGAAGCGTGGGTCCTGATGCAGACCTGAGTATGCAGATCTGAGTTTGCATTCTAGCTCATTCTCTTCTGGGCACAGATCACCTCCTGCAGCAGAACGATAGAAATGTTGTGGCTCATGGCTCTGAATGCTAGGAAGTCCAAAGCTGAGGGGCTGGCATCCGGCAAGGGCCGTCGTGTGCCGTCATCCTCCTCATAATGAACTGATTTGTAACAACAGCACTAACCCATTCCCCCTGCCCTCACGGCCTACTTACCTCAGAGTGGGCCCCACTTCGCAACATTGTTGGATTGAAAAGGAAGTTTTGGGAGGACATATTTAAACCTTGTCAGTTTTTTTGGGATCATTATTTAATTTTCAAAAATTTAATTACTTCTTATATAAAATAAGGCTAATGATATAAAGGACCTCACAGAACTAATATGAAAACTAGGGAAAATAACCTGTCTTTTCCACACACAGTGTTTACTGCTTATCTGGTTCTACCTCGACTGAAATGGTATGACTATGAAAAGGTCATTGAACCACTTCATTTGTGTCTTCAAAAAGTGATTTATGTGGCCCTGTTAAATATGTGTCTTCCTAGGCAGACAAGAGCTCCAAGAGAACAGGAGCTTGTCCTTAGGCAGTAGGTAGGTTAGTACAGTACCTGGTACCAGTGGTCTCTTGTGAGGATTTGAGAATGAACTAACAAATGGTGGAACAGCACAGTGACTGGCCTCTGGGTAGTCATACCACTGTGGCCTTTTTCCACCAATCCCATTAAATTATTTGGTCACAAACGTAAAGCAATCGCTCCCTCTTTTTGTTTTTTTGTATTTAGTACAGGGTTTCACTACATGGATCAGACTCATAGTGATCCTCCTGTTTTCAGCCTCACAAGCACTGGGATTATAGTTGACTCAGCACACCCTGGGGCTAGGCACGCGTGGCTGGGGATGGAACCGTGGCAGGCCACTGCGCTCTGTCTAAGCAGGCACTTTAGTCTGCTGAGCTGTCCGGCCTGCCCTTGTAAAGCAATCTTAGGTCCCTGTTTGCCACACATTGTTATGCCACTTTCTTTTTCAAGCTAAATCTCATATCAGTATAAACAAATGGTGCTTTCACATCCGGGTCATCAGGATCATGTTATTTAGTTCCTGTTATTATACACATTTGCTCATCTTGAATTAGTTCCAATGATACTGATAAAACTATACTTTAGAATACATTTTTTGGCAAAGAAGATAATGCATTTAGCAAATGCTATAGATACAGAAGATTTTAAGTGAGACTAAATGCAGCAATTAATGCTAATGAGACTTCTGTTAGCATGTGATATTCTTGGTGTTATAATCACGCATCACAGAATGTGGAGGCTCAGTTTGTTCAACAGATGCTGATCTTAATGGCCATATTCTCTTCCCATGGATAAGTTAGCCTTAGTTAAATGTACCATTAAAAATAACCATTTAAGATGTTAATGAAAACTGACTATTACCACAGGGAAATTCTTTTTAACCTTTGCTTTCTTATTTCTTATTTCCTAGAAGTCTTCAGAAGCATGAAAGGCATAGTGCTTGTGCATGGTGCTTCAAATTAAGAAAACTCATGTAACGTCTGTTCACCATATCCCAGGGGCTGCAGCCTCATACTGTTAACACTAAACATGCTGGGAGATGAACCCTCTTTCCTTCTAACCTCACCTTTTTTCTCAATATACATTTAGGGTGTGAGAAAGAATTGCATAGTTAGGATCCATGTAGGTCCAATTGCTTGAAAAGCAAATATCTTATTTTCCTGACAGTTCCATTGTTCTACTATATATTGGGATTAAAGAGGAAAAATATCAGGATGTTGTTATCAGGAATAAGAAGTCTCCTTAGAGGACAATTGACCTAGACTTCTCACTGGAAAGTGGAATTTGTAGTATGAAGGACTAACATGCACACAGCAAGCGCTCTGTCTTTCTAGCTTGTGCTGCTAGTTACATTCACAGGTAGACTGTCCACATCTGAGAACATGGGTCTATGGTGAGAATGAAGATCAGGTAGAGAAACTTCTATGTCTCATATAATCCCTGTACATTAATAGGAATTACCCAGTCTCCCTCCTGTTGCATTTATCTCTTGTCTGGGCTACGTTAAGCCCCAGGCCTTGCCAAAAGGTTCAGGACAGTGGTATTGGCCAGGTTTGGATAAGAGCTAAGTGAGAAAGGATTGATTATGCCTGGAATTGTGTTTGTAAGGAGAACATAGCCCAAATATCTTCACTGAAGAAATGTCTTTATCCAAGAGGAGTTCTGTTTCATCTTGGTGAGTCCTTGATTATGGTACTTTTTGGTGTGTTTGTTTTTCTTTCCTTTGAGAATTTACTCAAATATTTATACTATATCTCTAGGCAAATCAATTCTACTTCAAGGTGAATAATATAGTGATTACTAGTATACAGCCTAGGCAGGGGTTTACATGTTAAGAACAAGAGGAAAAATTCAGTATAATAGGTTGGGTTAATTGTGTAAAAGACAAAAATTAAATAAAGGGAAGAGAAGTTTCATAGCCTGAGGCTTTGGAATCCATGTAAGTACAACAAAGATCTCTGGCTTGAACTTGGGTTCACAACAGGTGACACAGTGGGGCAGAGTTTTGTCCATTGCTAATTATATTATTATTATTATTATTATTATTATTATTATTAATTTAATATATTTGGTGCAGGATCTCACTACACAGCTCTGACTCAGAGTGATCCTCCTTTCTTTAGCCACCCAGGTCCTGGGATTAGGCATGTGCCAGTATGCCTGGTCTTGGTGGCTGGCTCAGTGTGCCCAGGGGCAGGGCCAGTGCAGCCCATGTGCCAAGGATCGATCCCTGGTCCCTATGCTTAGTGATCAGAGCTAAGTTCTGTCTCTCAGCTTAGTCTGCTGTGGTATCTCATTGGCCCTTCCAGTGATATTAACTGGCAGATTTTGATGACCCAAACTAGAGATGACCTAAGCTATCAATGCACCATTTTTTTTTTTTTTTAATTTTAGGACAGGGCCTACAGGGAGTACAGGGTCTCACTACATAGATCAGACTCATAGTTACTCTCCCATTTTCAGCCTCCCAGGACCTGGCATTATAGGCATACACCACCACGCTCAGCCTCAATCGCTGATTCTGCAAGCCCTGGTGGCAGGGCCAGCACAGCATGTAAGGCATCAAACCCCAACTGCTGCGCTCTGCCAAAGCAGGCAAAGCACCATTTTTCTTAACCCAACCAGTATTTTCTCCCATTGTTGAGTTTCTGATGATCACTCTGTCTGTGGTGTTTCTTCCTATTAATGGGAATATCTTCTTTGCACAGGTAGAGCCCCAAGTTAGAGATTTTGGAAGAACTAAGAAACTTTACTAAGAGTTTCTTATTTGATCTAGGGTGCCAGGCATAGATAAGGTGACCAGGTAAAATGACCCAAAGTAAATATAACATGGCAACTCAAAAATTGACACTACCTCGTAGGAAAAAAGTGAACATTTTAGTTTGAAAGTTCATGACTAGAGAATAATGATCTCTTATTGAGATCAGTTGCTTCTATAGAAAGTGAATCAAGGTGGGCATGGTGGTGCAAACTTATAATTCTAGCACTCAAAGCTGAGGGAGGAGGATAGCCACAAGTTTAAGACCAGCCATGGCCACATTGTGAGTTCAAAGCCAGGTTAAATTATATCTTGGGTCTCTGTCTCCAAAAACAAAAAAATACAAAAAGAAGGTGATTTTGTTTAATGACAATTCCCACTACGCATTCTCGGACACAGTCCCAAAGGTTCACCACGTATCCTCAACAGCTTGAGAAACTTTACCCAGAACATAGCTTTGATTGATGAATGATTATACCAATTAGCTAAGTCTTAGGAAGGAAGAGAAGAATTTAAAAGGAACATGAAGAGAAAGCCTTTCCTCTTCACAGCAACAACCACTAAGATTCCAGCTTTTAAATTATAAGCAGCCAAATTTTCCATGTTTGCACAAGTTTTTCTTTCTTTGCTTTTTCTTTTTTTTTTTTGCATTGGAGGGAGGCATGTACTTTTGTTTCATGAATTTAGCTTAACAAATCTGCTAGATCTATGATGATAGTATAGTAACTGGTAGAAAAATATTTTATATGTGATAGATTTGTTGGAAGAATTGAATATGACAATATGTTCTGACAAATGTTTCCTAAGCCTGTGCTATAGTTACAATATTATGTTAGGTCTGAGAGGATCACAAGAGTAAAAATACAAAGCCCTATACTTAAGATATTATAGTCAGTTTCACCTAAGATCTTACAAACTGGATTCACTTAAGATATTATATTCAGATAGTCTTTGCAGCTATCTGGCACTGTTTTGAACATACTTTATAACTGGTGGATACAAACAGAGTGGAAAATGTGGTTGTAAACGAATGAATTTCAAACCCACAAGGAGAATTGACTTGTTATTCTTGAAGCTTCTGTGGCTTAAGGAAAAAGTCTCAGGCCATCTGGGAAAACTTTAGAGACTCCAAGTATTTTTTGTAAGATTGGTAATGGAGCATGCATAATAAAGTCATTGGCTGGTTCTTGGCCCCAGATCCTAGAAATAATTCCAAGATGAAAATTTCCAAAGGAGAGTTGCTTATTTATTGTTCATTTGATCCCTTTGGATCACATGTATTTATATTAAAGAGCTAACTCTTGTTGGACCCCCAGTCAGTTTATGCAAATGAGATTATTCAAAATGGTGAGGGGACAGGACAGCCATATGCTAGAGGAGTTGGGTTTTGAGTCCAGTGACCTCTGGGCAGGGCAGGAGCTGGACAGTGTGTTCAAGCCTGTAGCTAATGATTCAGTCATCCTATGTTAAGGAATTCTGAAGAAAAACCTCTGAAATTAACTTTCTTTAGTTGAGATCACTTTATCACAGATCAATGTGCTAGAAGGGCATCGTGTCCTAGTGCCACAGAGAGAGAGAGGACATGGAAATTTCACAGCTAATCTATCCCAGACCTTGCTCTGTGTCTCTCTTTTTAGCTAGTTCTGATTTGTATTCTTGTACTATAATAAAACTAGAATCCTAAATACACTATTTTCTTGAGTTCTGTAAATTATTCTCACAAACTATTGGAACGGGAGCAGTAGAAACAACCCTTTGATTTGTAGTCAACTCATAGGACATGAGGTTTATGTGAAAATTCCAAACCCTGAAATGAGACCTATCTTGTTTGAGGACTGTATGTTTAATTTTGAATTTGGTGAACACAATGCACAAGAATCTTTTCAGATTTTTTTGTGAAATATGAAAGTGGAAATGAGGTCCTTTAGTTGTCTCTTTGAACTGGCATAAGGATTTTTGTTCTGTCTGAAATCCTTTTCTTCTTTTCCCTCTTTCTTTCTTTCTTTCTTTCTTTCTTTCTTTCTTTCTTTCTCTTGCTCCCTCCTTCCCTCCCTCCCCCTCCCTCTTTCTCTGCCTCCTTCCATCCTTTTCTCCCTTCTTCCCTTTCTTCCTTCCTTCCTTCTTTCCTTCTTTTATTTTCTTTTTTTCCTTTCTGAGAATGGGGCTTAAACTTGGAGCCTTTAAACTAA
>PVKN010037823.1:0-11176 GCA_004027915.1 Capromys pilorides
TGCCTGGATTTGTAAGACAGCTTCCAAATTTCTGGATATGTTCATCACATGTCACCATCTTCCTTTTCTTTGTCTTCTGTTTATTGTTTCCTTTTGTGTTATCCTCTTCAGAATTTGCCCAACATTCAACACAACTATCACCATCATCTTCTTTGTCTTTACAGAGATGAACTCAGGGCTCATCAGCGTGTTCATCATGACTACTACTGCCCTCCGAGCAGGCCACATCTGAGCCCTCCTGAGAGCTTGTTTTGTGCCCTTCTATGCTGTACGAGTATCCACAGTCACAACCCATTATAGTGTGGAAATGCACATTTCTTTATTTTAGGGGACCTTAAAGATTGCCACTGCCAGGGCAGGTACATGATGTGTTTTCATGGGTAACAGTGACTTCTACATACTCACCCCTATCTTTGGTGCTGCCACAGGCTTTACAGCTGTTTTCTATAAAGTCTGTTTTCTCCTCTTGGCTTACTTCCTTTTCTTCTTACTGTTTGTAAGGGAGTAGGAATATCACACACACACATTTTTTTTCATTTATTCTTCCTTTTTCGGGCATTTCTTCAATGTTGGTTCTTCAGTACACTCAGTTGGTGTATTTGTGGAAGAATCTCCTACTACATTTATTCATTGAACAAAAACACCAACCTAGTAGTCCCTCAGATGTCAGACATTGTGCTTGGCACTGGAGACCTAAGGATGAATTCAGTGGATACTTTATTTCAAGCTACTCAAAATTTAGCTATAAAGTAAAAAGAGAAAAGAATGAAATACAGAGGAACTACAGAGTCAAATGCTTTGATGACAGAGAGCATGGTGGTGAGAATGATTCAACTATACCACAGGACAAGAAGGTTAGAGGAAGCTTTTTGGAGGAAGGACTATTTGAATTACAGACTGAAGAACAAATGTTAGTGATCATCGAATATTGGTGGACAGTGCTTTCAAGGGACAGTTGGCTTAGGCTCTGGAATTACTCTTGAGATTAGATTATCGTTTTTCCTGACAGAATGTACGAATTGAAGAGAAAAAAGAATGGATAAAGACGTGAGCACTGACCCCCAAAGCTAGGAAGAATTCATCCCTCACAATCTTCAATTACTTCAAAGGAAACCAGAGGAGAAGATTATCAATAGTGCTACTTCCTTGAGTTTTTTCTTTTCACTTTCCACTTCACTGTAGCAACATGCTCCGCAAGAGCCTCTCAGCGGCGTAGGAGACTGTCGGTTGTTATGACTGAAATGAAAGGGCTGGAAGCATTTTCCAAGGTATCCAAGTGCACAAGGTGCAACTATTAGGTAATGATCTGGAATTTTAACAGTCCTGAACACATACATCTTAATGAGCATGGTCCCCCAGGGAGGAGATCAGCCACTTATCCCAGTGATTTTGCCATTACTGAAAACATTCTGAGAATTTGCATCTCTCTGGAAATTGTCTTCAAACCTATAGCACATTCTTTGGAATTGTCTTGATGATAGTAAATCTTAGTCCTTTGAGTCTGAAATTTTACTTATATGTAACAGGTAATTTTCTAGGCCATTCCAGCATCAGGGAATAGTCAAAGGATAAAACAATGACATAAGCCCATTACTCCGCAGCTCAGACCCACCAGCTGCCTTGTTAGGGTTCTGCCCCACTTCATTCTGCCTCCAGGTGTGGATTTGGTGAGTGGGGAGCACCACTGGCAAAGAGAGAGGAGAGAGTGAAGATTTTGTTTTCTGTTTAACAAATGGGTTTATTTTCTTTATAACTCTTTGACTGGCTGGCAGTCCAAGAGAGTCCAGTGTGTGAGTTTCACTGAACAAATCTGTGGGGAGACATCCTATGGTAACTTTCTCCCAAAGCCTCCCATCTCTTCCTTCCCTCCTCCTTGCTGTCCTCATTCCTGTGCTAAGGAGTGCAGTCTGTACCATGTGCTATTCTTCTTGTACTTCTTACAGAACAGAAGAGTGAAGTCCAACAGTTCTCAGCCCAGCCAAGTGATAAATGTTCATGGAGAAAGAAATCTTAATTGTCCTGATTTGGTCACGATATATAGCATACATATTGGATTACCACATCAGGCTTTGTATATAGGTGTAACTATCAGGTCAACAGGAAGAAAAGTACAGTCTACACCCTACATCTGATAAAATTTGGCCTGGCCAATGACCACTTTTACTAATAGAATATAGCAAAGATGACATATAGCAATCATGTGCTTAGTCTTTAAGAGCACTAGAAGCTTTCACTTCCTACATCTGTAAAGGTGCTTCCCACTTGCTCCTGGAACGCTTTGCCTAGGCGCCCAGCCACTAACCTATGAAAAGCTTCACCACAAGAAGAGGCTGCCGACAGCTACTCCAGCTAACTGTCCCTGGCTGAGCTACCAGACTGCACCCTGTGCCCTTGTATCCAAGTGAGGGCATCGTCTTGGAACCCAATCCAGGCAGCCTTTAGATAACTCCTGCAACATGGTGCAGAGACTAGTAAACCCAAGAAGTCATGAGACGTTATGGTTTTAATTGGTGAAGTTTGGGGGTAGCTTGTTATTGCAATGTTAGAGACCCAGAAGCCCTATGCTTTGTTACACCTAGACCATCCCGACCTCATTACTACCTAAGTGTCATTCTCCCCAGCAGCAACTTTTGCAAGTCACCTTTCCTAGCTATCTTAGCCCTGTCACATACCAGCCAGATAGGACAATTTTGCATTTTTTCCTTTTTTCCTCTTGCTGTATAGCTAAACCCCATCTAGTGGGAGGAAATCATCTGCTGTCCACACTAGAAGAGACTGAATTTTGTGAGAGTTGAAGTACTCTTCCGTTTCACCTATTACACCACATTTCTTATTAGTCACATCTTCTCTATTCTAGCCTGCTGCTTATCTCAGAATTGGAGCAGATGATCCATCTTAATTTTAGAAAAAAAAGCTATTGCAATAATGCATGCATATGAAATGCTTTACAAAAGTCCTTTATTAGGCACATGTTTTATCTGCAGTGGCCAACACAAGGTAGAATTTTTGGGAAGTCTCAAGTTTTGTCTCAAAGTATTTAAACATTTTTGTAATCTATTTCCTTACAAAACCTTTTACATATAAAAATAATCCTGGAGTGAAGCAACGGTCTCAAAAGAAGTATGATGTTCCTCATTTATTCTTAGAAGCATATTTATTCCTTTATATATTATTAGCAATATTTAGTCATTCATAAAGGAAACATTTACTATGCAACTATAAAGTGGCAAGTGCTATTGTGGGCACTAGGAGCTGCTTCTTCTGTCACTTTATGTCCCCCTTGCTCCATATGCAACCCTCCCAGGTATGTGCACTGAGGTTGACAAAGTTGAAAATTTAATGAGGCAGGTGTGAAATCCCTGCCAATGCCAAAGCAATGGTTTTATTAATGCCTACCATTTGCTTGGATTTATTATGCATTCTAGTTTTCTATTGTTGCATTAAAAAATTATCCCTCAAACTTAACAGTATGAAATTACTTAATTTAGAGGATGATAATAAAAGTTTGTTGTTATTCTAATAATCTTTTACATAAAAGACCCAATAAACTGCCAAAAGACTCATCAAAACATAAAAATTAATAGTGTTCATGTACACCAATAGTGAACTCTCTAGGAAAAAAATCAGAAAAACAGTCTCATTTGCAATAGTTTCAACATGATTTTATACCTAGGAATTAACCTAAGGAAGTGAAAGATGTCTTTAGTGAAAACTATCACACTATGAAAAAAGAGGTTGAAGAAGACTTCAGGAAATGGAAAGATGTTTTCTGCTTCTAGATTGGCAGAAATAATATTGTCAAAAATGACTATATTACCAAAAATAATATGTCATTTCACCCAAAATTCCATCAATATAGTTTACAGAACCAGATAAAAAAAATTCAAAAATGTATATGGAACCAGGACAGGAACAGAATAGTGAAAACAACCCTGGGCAATGAGAGCTAAACAGAAGGCATCACATTTCTCAACTGCAAGTTATCTTATAGAAGTGTAATAATTAAAAAAAGCATACTACAGGCAAAAACAGACATGTGGATTAATGTCATAAAGCTGAGGATGCAGAAGCAGCCCTAGAGACCTTTAGCTATCTGATCTGCAAAGGGACCCAAAGTGCATACTGGAGGGAAGATAGCCTCTTTTACAAATGGTGAAGAGCACAGCGGTTGGAGTTTGATCCCTGGTGTACTGTGCTGGTCCTGGGTCCTGCCCCTGGGGTGCAATGAAATGGTGATTGAGAATGGGTGTGGTGGAGCACCTATAACTCAAGTGCTTGGGAAGCTGAAAATAGGAGAAACATTACAAGTCAGGTCTCCATAGTGAGACCCTAGAGACCCTGTCCTAAATACATAAAAAAATAATAAAATAAAATTAAAATTAAAAAAGACCAAAAAGAAAAAAAAAAGCAGTTTGGCACTCAATATCAACATTCAAAACTGCAGTCCTAATACAGTACATACACTTCTACAAATGATGACAGGAAAACTGGTTATTCATGGGCAGAAGAATTAGTTGAGATCCATAATTCTCACGCTGTACTGAAATAAAATAAAAATCAATCAAATGATTTAATAAAAATCATTTTTATTAAAATAAAAATGCAGACTCTGCTGGAAGATCAAATAGGTAGAACTCTTGAAAGGCATGGGTATAAGCTAGAACTATGGCTCAAAAAATAAAACCAAGTGATACATAGATCTATGTCAAATGAGAAATCTTTTGCATGGTAAAGGAAAAAATCAACAGTGAAAGGCAGCCTACAGAAAGAAAAAAAATTGCCAGCTTCTCCTCAGACAGAAAATTAGTATTTAAAATATTTATAAAACTAAAGCAAATTAGAACCCCAAAACAAAAAAAAAAAAAAAACTAATAAAGAGGAGCAATTGTAACGAAGAGCCACTCCTCAAAAGAAGTAGTATAAATAGCCAGTGGGTACATGAAAAGTTGCTTGGAGTCTTTGACCATTAGAGAAATGCAAATCAAAACAACGTTCTATGCTTCTCCAGAAAGAATGACCATTGTCAAGATCTCGAAAACCAACAATTACTAGGGAGGTTGTGGTGAAAAAGGAGCCGTGCTATGCTTCTGGTAGGAATGTAAACTAATATAACCACTATGGAAACCGATATGGAGGTTGATTTTATTTGTCCTAGCTGTACCTCTTCTGGGTTTCTTTCCCAAAGATATGTTAAATCACATTACAGTGATACATGCATGCTGATGTTTATAGCAGCATAATCCTAATAGCTAAATTTTCTAAGCAGCTTTTATAATCATTAAAAAATGAATGGATGAACAAATTCTATACATACACAATGGAGTACTATTCAGCTATAGTGAAGGATGAAATTGATTCATTTGTAGGAAAATGGATGTACCTTGAAATCATAATGCTACGTGAAATAAGTCGGACACACAAAGTTAGGTATCACATGATTTCTCTTATATGATTAACTCAAAGTATAAACAATATAAGGAGCAAAATAACAGATGATAGGAATTGGAGACAGATTTTATAGAGATGGGAAACATGTTTGGTAGGGAGTGGAAGAGAAGCGAAAGTAAAAAGGATTAAAATCTGTGTTGTATTTGTACTGATTCCGTCTGATACAGGTACTCACTGTGTATTGCAATCATATGTTAATTACAAAGGAGAAAACACAAAAAACCAGATAGGATTCTGCCTGTTTCAATATAGCTCCAGGGAAGGCAGGGAATAGTAAGTGGAGGTGGGAGGTTGGCTCCTAAGGTAATTCCTGTAACTGCTCATAAAGAAGGACCTTGTCAAAGCGTTGGCTATATAATAAAACCATTTTTGAACCTGGGCCAGAGAGAGGGTTTGAGGCTCGAAAGAAGAATGCTGGCAGTGAAAATCTAAAGTAGCTCTGCCTCAGGGTGTACGTGAACCATAGCTGGTAACCCAGACTGGGATATTGATTTCTTTAGGGCAAATGAAAGAAGACAAGTTATGCCAATTTGCTTTTTTCTTTTCTTCCTTTAACCTAAGAAAAACAGTGGCTGGTCTCTGGAATGTCCCTAACAATCCCACATTCATGAAGTGGCTCAAACCAGCAGGACTCATGTTTGGAATGGAAAGACTGGGATGGAAGGAAAGGAAAGTACAATTTCTCTTTGGAGGTTTGAAGGCCCTCCTTAGCTTCTGACTTTGAGTTGCTTGAGGAGCTTGAAGGGAATTTCCACACTGAGCACACTTCCTGTGACTGTTGGCTGCTGCCTGAACCCAAAGCATGTTTTGTAGGGTTTAAAAGTGCTTCCATTCCTCAGCATTATAATTGATGTTATCATGGGGCTGGATGCTGGCCCTGCAGGGCGGCTCACCTTGAAAGGTTTACCAGGCTCTTGTTTCCTGACTGAGTGTTTGGTTGATGTTATCTCCTCTGATTCATATCCTATTGGAAATGGTGTGAAACAGGGCCCTGGAGTAGATCTGGTTTGAGTCACTCTGGCTTCTGCAGCCATGTTTGACAGGCAACAGGGTTCCTGGCTGCTGTTTTCAAAAGAGAAGTCTTCCTTACAGGGGAGATTTTTTTTCCTTCGAAGTGCTAAGGTATTTACCAACTGTAGTGGCTGACACAATGTGGTACACACATGGAATGCTTTACAGAATGGTTCTTCTCTGTTTTCCTCATGCACTCCTCTACTCAGTTGCTTGGGTATCCCAGGTATTATATCAGGCATTAGTGAGACAGTTGTGTGCAAATAGACTTGGTTCTTCCTGTAGTGAAGATTACAATGTGTGTCTGTGTGTGTGTGCATGCCCACATGTGTGTTTATTTGTATGTATGTTACATACATTGAGCAAACCATGAAAACTAATTTAAATAAGTGGTTATAAATGAAAAACATAAGGTGCTGAGAAGAAGCAGAGTGAGGAGTTGACTTAGATCAAGGGGCTCACGTGCCATAAAAGAGACACTGAGACAGAAGTGTGGGTGTAGATGGGCCATATCCAGAAGAAGATCTGGGGAAACTGCGTTCCATCCAGAAAAAGGAAACAGCAGGGATGATGCAGGGAACTCAGAGGGAACATGAGGCAGAGAAAGCCAGACAGCACAGGGCCCGAAGGCCAAGAGCAGGTATGTTTTGAAATTTCCTTCTAATCTATTCGTGTCAAACCACAGTCAACTTGATCGGAACTTAAGACCGGTCAATCACTAAGCTAGTTAGATCCTGAAGAAGATAGTGGAATCTAGTCTGTTGCTTTTAAGATTTGTGCCACACTGCGCTAAAGGGAGAGTAGGTGAGTCAATATTAAGGAACTAACCTAGGAGAAAAATGAAGTTCAAATGTTCATACATTGTCTTACTGATTGTTTTCAACATTATTATCCATTTACACTGAGTACATTCGATATAGGAGGTCTAAGGCACATCCTTTCTGTCCTGGAGCTTATGTCTTAGTAGAAGAGCCAGCTCTATGAATCACCCGAAAAACTCACAGAATTAAATATCACCTGGTCAGGTTCACAGATGTATTCTCTAGAGCCACAGAGCTCCACAGTTATTATCTTTTAATATTGTGGTTTTCATATTGATCATAACCTAAAGGGCATTTTACTGGTTCTAAAGGAAAACGTTCCTTTATTTGCAGTAATCACTTAAAATTAAAAGACATCATATGGAATGAGACTTTTTGGCTCCTGAAGTCAACGTGTATCAATCTGTGGATGTGGAGACTTGAGAGGTCACAGAATTTATGGGACTTTCATTTCCCTTAAAATGCATCTTCAGACCACCAAATTTGAGAAAGTAGAGTGGTACCTCAGTTAACCAGTTTCCTTTGTCTCTGATTTTGGAACAGATGGCCATATTCGTGTTTGTATGGGAAAGATGGCCCTGGTCATGCTTTTCCTCTGATGCAGTCGCAAACAAAGATTAAATGTTGCCAAACGCTTCTGTTTGCCAGCTAAATCATTTGCACATGAGAGTGTTTCAGAACTGAGGTACCAGTGTAATTGGTTTCAATGGTTCAGTATCACAGATGAAAAGCAAGGTCTCAGAAGGATAAGAAGACAGTTCCTTCCCTTGTGGGGTTCCTTGCATTGATTAAAGTATATAATTATGAAGGCTCTTTTTCATTTTTTATCTCACTGCTTTCTTATAAACATCCATGACCCACACATGGTAGATGGTATTGGTATTCTTGTCACAAAGATGACGAATTTGAGGTTTATAGCTCTTAATGTTAATAGTGAAGTGCATATGAAAATATTCTGGTTCTCAGTTCAGGGCACATCTCATTGTCCCAGCCTGCTTAAATTTTGACAACAGATGTCCCCCACTGAAATCCACAACCTCTGTTGTAAGAGTAATGTTTGATTTTATTTGCCAATTACAGTACAAAAATTTATTTGTTTGGTTATATTCATCATTTTATATTTTAGTGATTTCCTTTCCTCAGCTGTGGTGAGGAAAGGTTTTAAAATGTCTACAAAATTTTTGCCCCTATCAAAGAGGTTTATGAATGCTTATCTTGAATTTATTCCATTAATGGTGTGCTGAGGAAGTGACTCTGTAATTTCTGAGACTAGATTACAAGAGGTAATGGTCTCTATACCTGGTCCTTTGGGATCTTCTTTCTTGGAACTCAGTCACTGAGCTGTGTGGAAGCCATGCCCATACAGAAAGGACATGCGCAGGTGCTCACCTGACACCTCCTACTGATGCCAGCCCACTCACATCCATCACTGGTTCTAGACTTATGAGTGAGAAAACTACTGAGATGACTCCAGCCCTAGAAGATATTAAATTCTAAGCACTTGAGAGGAGCTGTGGGGAAATTATCTAGCCAAATTTTGGGGTGATTTCAGTAGTAGGAACTAGAATGGAGGTCTTGCCTGGGGTAGTTTCATGAACTCCTCTACTCAGGGGTTTGTGTATGCGAGGGCCTACACCAGGCAGTAGGGAGACAGTTGTGTGCAAATAGACTTTACTCTTCTTCTAGTGAAGATTACAGTGTGTGTATGTGTATGTGTGTGTGTGTGTGTGTGTGTGTGTGTGTGTGGTATTTGTATAAATTGAACAAACCATGCAAACTAATATAAATGAAAGACATAAGGTGCTAAGAGGGAGCATAATCCACATTCTTCTGACAGGCATGATTTGGGATCCTTTACCCATTCATTACCCACTTGAATACAATCTTGTACAAAAGCAATTTCCTAATATGGCTCTTTGGATATAAAATGTAGACGTTTGTCCTCATGGGACAAATAGGCTTGAACTCTCTAGAGATACATTTTTCTATTTTCTTCTCTGTGATGAGATATGAGGTTATAGAGTGTTGGGGGAAATCTTTCATACTTATGAATTTTCCCATTGATTCTCTCATGTTATTACTACGGTACATTATTTTCCCAGATAAATGATCATAAAACTCCTTGAAATGGTCATGCTTTTAGTGAGGGCTAAATTTTTTTTCCACTCTAGCTTTATCATTAAAAATAGGAGCTCTAAGTGATTTACTATCCCGTGATGCTTCAGCTGTGGTGCTAAGGAATCCTCCCAAGCACCTATTCCCCATTTCATTATTCTCAGCCAACAGCTACTCTTTCTTTCTGGCCCTGGTTCAAATCGGAGCTTCAAAATGGAACAATCTGGCAAAAGCCTGACACTAAGTACCGTTGTCCCATCACTTTGCATGAAGTATTTCCTTACCTGATGAAGTGCAGGTTCACTTAATGCCAAAAGCTTATCAAGTGCTCCAGAGGTCACTAACCTCAGCACTGCAGCAAACCTCAGAGGAAATTCAGAAGACAGAGGCCTTCCATCCAGGCTTTTCATTGCAGGGCAAGGAGCATTTAATACACTTATGTAAGTCTTTCTGCTTAGTAATATTAGTTTAATTCCATAACAACCCAACAAGGGAGGTTGTATACTTAGCGCCTCTTGCAAATGAGGAGAGATATTAAAGGCATTTCTAAGGTCACAGACCTAGGAAACTTGGACAGGGAAAGAACACTGAGTAGCCAAGACATTAAAACTTCTAAATTTAATGATACAGAACAAGTGAGACAAAGATTTTGAAGCCAAGGAGGCTTGAATGGTGGAGAATTTTGAAGGCAATGGCAACCAACCAGCCATGAGTGATAGAAGGAACAGGACAGGGTCTTAAAATGAGACAACTGAAAATACGCGGCCCCTGTATCTTCCAACTTCCCCTGACTTCAATTCACTACCATATTTTAGTCATCTCTGAAGACAGATAACAACTAGTCTGACTGAACAGATTGGGTAGGGTGTGGGAGGTCTTTAAATAGATACAATTCTTTCATCATGAGTGACTCCTAGTTGCTGCTTGCTAGACTTCTGGTTTCTCTTTCTACTGAGTTCCAGGCTTTCAGGAGTATCGATGAACATTCCCTGTGTGGAGATAAAGGCTTTGGCAAATGCTCTTCCTGCTAAAACCTTAGGTGCGGCATGCTGATTGGACAATCTGCTCAATCCATAACTTGTCAGAAAAGCTTTGCCAGTCAATGGCAATTTTCTCCTGACCACATATTAAGAGATACTCAGACTGAGTGAGGATAGGGAGGCATGGGGAGAGGTTCTGGGGAGATTTAGTGTGGAAGGAAGCCCAGAGCAGCAGGAAAGAAAGCCTTGGCCTAGGAGATATAAGACAGTAGAAAACTCTATTGAATTCACTTCTTGGTTTTCTAGACCAATAGCCACAGAGCTCATGAAGGGCTTGGTCTCTCAAGCTAGCCAAAGACTTTTCTCCTGTCACCCTCATCTTATAAAAAGATTTTCTTGCTTTGCATTCATATGAAAACAGGAAAACAAAGCATTTGCATTTTGGAAGAACAACGTAAGAGAATTCTTAACCTGAAGAAATTAAGTTCTATAAACAAAATGAAGTTTATGTCTGTTGGCCTCTTAATGTATCATGAGAAAATTGCTAGTTGGATTGTCATTGTCCTGAGGCTATGTTTAGGATGCTCTGTCTTACAACAACACGACAAAGCATATACCAGATTGTTCAAGAAAGATGTAAGAGCTCATCCTCTAGAGAATTTGCAGCCTTTGATTTGCAATCAGGCTGTTTCTCACAGCAGCAATAACATGGAGCAGAGTTCCATGGTGACTAGCCAGGGATTCATTGATTTAACTGCATTAATAAATCCCAAGCAAACCTTAGGGAAGCCAGTCATTCAC
>PVKN010037824.1:0-11175 GCA_004027915.1 Capromys pilorides
GCCCAGCACACTGGCAGCTCAGCACACACCGGGGTCCCTAGGGAGTCTCTGGCTCATGGCTGGGCCGGAGCCCACCTGGCTTCTGATCAATCTTTCCTTGTCTCCCTCATTCTGCAGGTATTTACTGAGCACCAGCAATGTGCCAAGCATTGTGCTGGGCACAGGGAATGAGACAGGTGAATAAATGACAAGATCTTTACCCCTTGGAGCTTATCCATGGGGTGACCAAATATGCAGCAAATGCTGACGTGAGACATTATTGCAGCAGAAGACTCTCGGCTCTCAGCCCCCTCAGCATGCTCTCCCGTACTTTGGTCACACCCCCCGTCATTCTTGCCACTGCTTGGAGCCATTCTGGAAGTCACGTCTGTCTTTCAGTGGCATGATGGAAAGACAGCAAGCGGTGTGGCCAGGGCCATCCAGTGGCCAAGCAGGCTTGCAGAAAATTACAGCATGTCCTCAGCCACCTCCATCACCACCTCTGGCACCGTGCAAACAAAAGCTCTTCCTCCAAGTCACAATAACCACCAGAGGAAAACAACTTGAATCTGTTCAGGGCGTCAAGGCAGCCATCGCAGGGCAACTGAAGACCCCTCTGAGGCAGGGCTTCTGGAGCTGCTGCAGAGAGTGGCAGGCATGTGGGATGAGTGTGTTCCAGGGGAGGGGAGACTGTTGTGGTGGAGATTAATGGCAATTAGTCTTTTGCTGCAATAAACTTTTAAAAGATTAGTCACCATAGTTTATGATCACACATACTTGGAACACTTAGTGTTCTAAGTGTACGTGTGAAGGGGAGGTGGGAAACAGCTAAATACATGAAAAGGCTCCGACAAGTGCAGGCATTCTGTGAAGGAAAGCTGGATGCTGAACGGAGATCATAGGATGGTGAAGGACACTTTTATGACTTTTAATTGATACATAATAATTGTACATATTTTGATATATGTGTATAAAATGTAAAAAATCAAATCAGGGTGACTAGCATTTCTGTCATGTCAAACATTGATCTTTTCTTTGTGTTGGGAACATTCAATAGTTACTTTGAAGCAGATAAGTATTATGAGGTGGTCACCCGGCTATGCTTAGAGTACTAGAACTGACTCCTTGGGTCTATGTTTTTGCTCCACATCAAGAACCTCTCTGTCCTCCATGTGAGGATACTTTAGACAGGGGCCATGGGGAGGTCCTGGCCATCTCCATGTCATAAATGGGGACACGGAGGCATGAGAGGCAGAGGAATGCCCAGGCACACCATGTGAGGATACTTTAGACAAGGGCCATGGGGAGGTCCTGGCCATCTCCATGTCATAGATGGGGACACGGAGGCATGAGAGGCAGAGGAATGCCCAGGCACGTGCTACTGGGAAGGGGTCCACTTGTAAGCCCCCAAGTCGTGGCCTCTTCTCCTTGGCACTGGCTCTATGCCTTCAGCCAGCGAGAGGAGGTCCCCTCTTTCTTCTTTCCCTGTAAGTTCTTTGGTGTTGAGGAGACCATGACTGGGTCTCCTGGATCCTCACCCAGAAAATGACCTTGAAATGAGCTGGAACTCATAGCCCTGGGGCTGGCATCCCCCAGGGTCCAGGACAGCTAGAGTGGCCTTGGATACCTATTCATGAGCCATCCGTCCCTTGCTCCCTGCACCTCAGTGTCCTCCTGTCACATGCTGACATATCAGTGGTCTCTATCTCCTGGCATGTAGTAAAGATCAAGGGAGGGAGTGCTTGGCCCGGCCTTGCCACAACCCAGCACATGGGGATGCTCATGCAGAACAAGAGCAGCTGCTTCCCCACAACATTCTGTTCATCTGTTGAGGAGCAACGGGCAGAAGGAATGTGAGGCCCTCAGTGTGACCGCTCAGCCTTCAGCCCAGTCAGGTCTGGGAACAGTGGGGAGACAGGTTTTAGACCCTGGGCCTAGAGTGCCAATGCCAATTAGGCGAGTTGGACTGGCAGAGGCCTCTGACACTGGGCAGTCCCAGGCGGTGGCCAGCAGAGGGGCCACCTCAGGCTGACCTTAAACCCCAGTGCTTCTGCCCACATCTGCAGCTAAATAAACCAAGTAAATCATGCTGGCAGATAGATAATTAAATAATTATCAGGCACTTAATAACAAGGAGTGGGTGTTCTGGATTACCATATTAGACAGTGTCTTTGAGGACTAATTGTTGCATTACATCAGAGTTACTCATTCATTATTCTTGTCATTTCGGGTGATAATTTGCACTTTAGGAGACAGCGACAATTTTAGCAGGCAATTAGAGACATGTCAGGCCTGGCCCCGTGAGTTACTGTCACAATTATTGCCTTCCTTCCAATGTCCTCATTTGCAGCCATGTATTTAAGGGGATTTGGGTAATTCTAGGCTCGGGCAAAACAACCAACCCACAGGATGGTGGTCGGGTCAAGGACACAGCAGCCACTGGCGTCAGGATGAGGAAGGGACTGCTGTGAGCAGCAGTGGAGACAGCGGGGGAGCCAGGCCAGGGGGCGGAGTGGCACGTCAGAGCCACATCCAGTCCCTGGAAACCAGACGTGGGGCTCAGCCTGGTCCCTTGTTGGCTGCCACCCCCAGCCCTGAATCTTTGCCATGCACTCTTTCCAGGTTTCTGGGAAGCAGAAGGGGAGAAAGAGAAGAGAGAAAGAAGAGCAGAGAGGAGGAATGAAGAGAGGAAGAAAGGACGATGCAGTCACAATTTTAAGAAAATGTTCCCAGCACTTCGGTAGCTCGAGGCCTTACAGACCCAGGGAGCCCAGCACTGGCTCGCCCCCTTCAGAGTTAGCTGATTCCTGAGGATATAGGAGAGGGCTAGATCATCACATGGCAGTGCAAGCGCCTGCTTGGTGAGTGCAAGGTCCCAGGCTTGATCCCAGGCCCTGCACGCCAGGCTGGTTCCAGAAGCCCATAAGTGCTGAGCCAGCCACTGAAACTGGGTGTGGTGGTACACGCCTGTAATCTCCGTGCTGGGGAGGCCGAGACAGAAGATCACTATGAGTCTGAACTGCCTAATGAGACATTCAACCAAAATAAATAGAAGATTTAAAAAATTTTTTTTGAAAGATGTAGGAGCAAGGGTATCTGAGCCAGCCTTTAATATGCAAACTAACCCATCCTCTGTGCAGAGACACCATCTTTTATCCACCTGCTTCCTTTTATGAGGCTCCTGCAGTCTCAGGAACCATTCTCCACCACCCCAGGGCCAAGCACCACACCACCTCTGCGACCCACGGGCCCCGAAAGCAGTCAAAGGCCTGTCCTGAACCCACCCGCCCTGTCTCAGCCATTCCTTCCCACAAAAAAGCCACACCAGGGCTCTGGTCCCTGCTTTCCCCTGCTCCCTGGGTCCAGAGTCCCCATCCTTCCTTGAACAGTGCGGGGACAAGTGGCTTCTCCTCCTGGGACCTGTGAGTAGCAAGTAGGCTTTTAATGGCATCATCCTCTGGTCCTTGAACAAAAACCAAAATCTTGAGTATAGTTTGAAGCAAGAAGAATAGAAAAAATAGAAGAGAGGAAGGAAAAGACAAAAGCAGAAGAGAAAAAAGGAAGGAGGGAGAAACAAGAGGGAGGAGGGAACAAGAGACAGAAGCATTTAAAAGAAGGAGACAGAGGAAGATGGAAGCACAGAGGAAGGAGAGGTCTTTGTGGAAATGAAAGAAAAACAAAAGGAGAGAGAAGAGAGTCATCTTTATTTGTTAATGTTTAATTTTTATTTATTGGGTACAGGGTCTCACTACACAGCTTAGACTGATAGTGACCCTCCTCTCTCAGCCTCCTCAGCACTGAGATTACAGGCATGCGCCACCAAGCCCGGTTCCAGGGCCAGCACGGCACGCAGTACCAGGGACCAAACCCAGACCTTGCACGTCCCAGGCAGGTGCTTAGCCCCCTGAGCTATCTCCCCAGCCCAAGAATCATATTTAAACCCAACATTTTTTCTCTGCTTGGAGCGTTCACTTTCATAACCCAGTGTTGGTTCATTTAACCACAGCCGACTGTCTTGACCCTGGGCAGCTTGAGAACAGATGTGATGAATCAGAGCAGGCCCTCCAAAAGGATTCTTGACTGGCTATGTAATGAGAATCAGAAAAATAAAGCACCATTCAATGCAAATGCAAAACTGCACCACGAGGGCAGATTATTGTCTCGACCCAGCTATTTATAGCCCTGTCCTCAGCCATTAGACAAGAAGAGACTGTGGCAGCTGGGTCACTTCTGCACCTGATCCGGCCTGCTTAGTTCCCACCTTGGGACCCCACCTCTGGGAGGGAGATGGGACATGGGGACATGGGGACATGGGGACATGTAGCCCAGCCACCTCAGGGGCAGCCACGCTCAGCGCCGAGGACCGGGGCCTCCCGCCTCCACCCTGTGAACTGCGTGACCGAGGGCAGATCCCGTCTCATCTCTGGGATCTTCATTTCTCATCTCAGGGCTCAGGGGCCCTGGCCCAGCACCCGTAAAATGCAGTCTGTGGAGAATTCAGCCTAAAGCCACAGCCAGAGCCAGTACCTGCTTCTCAGGGAGAACCACTGTTTTTCTCACCATTATTTTAAGTTTGAATTATGGTAGGGGGCTGCCTGTTCCCCAGGTGTCTCTGATGTGGACCCACCATCTCTGTGGTCCTGTTGGCTTCGATGATAATTACAGTGTTCACTCCGGTTCCCGCTGGTGCTGGGATGGGCCTTTTCCTAAGATGGTCCCCTGAGGGCTTGGACACTGCCTTGGCCCTGCTCCCTTGGAGTTGCTGCCCTGCCCCCAACACCACCAATCGATTCCCCCTTCTGGGGAGGGAGAAAAGGGACACCACACCCTGGATTGTACCCTGCTGCTGACGGAGCCCTGAACTGACCCCTGTGGGCGCATCTTCTGCCAGCCTCCTGGTGGCCACCCAGCCATCCTTTCCTTCTTATGAGTGTGGAGACAGAGGCCAAGAGAGCTGGAACAGCTGCCTTGGAGGGGAGCAGCCAGACCAAAGAAGGATCACAATTTGAATCTGGTTCACAGCCATTTCCCAAGCCTGACTTTCTCCTGTGGGGTCTCCCCACCCCACAGGTGACCCCAGAAATGACGCTTCGAATCCATCATGGTGACAAGTGCTGTCATCATAATCTTAAAAATTATATTTGGAGAAAACAAACCATTGAGAAAGGAAAGTGAGAGGAGATGATGAATTTAAGGGCATATATATAAAGAGCATATATATGTGTGTATAGTTACACACACATACTACATATGTATGTATAGCTACGTTCATAAAGTAGAGTTAATTAAATTAAAACCACGGTAAATTTGGCAGGCTCAGATTAATATAATGGTCAAAACTGTAGGAAATATAGTGTTTTGAAAAAGAATAAATCCAACCAATTACAGATTTATGTTGATGCCTGCAGTTACCACAGTTTTATAATAATCATTGATCAATCAACGTTTTATAACAAAACTGTAATTTTCACACATTCCACCCCCGCAGAAAAGTTTCCTCGTTTGCTTCATTCCCAGAATGCTGTTGCGTAAATCTTTCTCTCCACAATATTAAGGAGATAATAAGAATGCCATGTGAGATTTGCTTATGGTTTAAACCACAGTTGTAAATGATTTATAATTAGGGCCAAACATAAGACAAAACTTGATTAAAGTCGCAACCTGCTATAAGTTGGTGAGGTTTGCTTAAGCACTTTATCTGGATCTGATGATAGCCTTTCTCCTGGTGGTAACCAAGGAGGCAGCTGACACCAGCAGAGGTGCTATAATGAAGGGATGCTACAGAAACCACTGGGAAGTCCCCAGTGGCATCGACCTCAGGACTGACAGGCCTGATGCCACATGCAACTGTGAGAGGCAAAGCCCAGAGTGAGAGGCAGGCCAGCCACAGCCAAGCCCCATCCATGGGCCTGCACCCTTGCAGCCGTCAGCTGATCATGTTATTAGAATAAGCCCAACCACTGGAGAGTGACCCGTGAATGTGTATTTACTGAGCATGTGCTGTGTGCAAGCATGGAGGGCAAATAGTGGTCTAACAATGAGGTGAATGCCCTTACCCTCCAGAGTCCAGCAGAGCACACCCCACTTCTGGTAGGAAATGTGAGGGGACACAGGGTTAAGATGGCATTGGAGGGGAGTGGTAGGGAGGCCGGGTGGTGGGAAGGCTTCCTGTAGGAGGCTGTGGGTGCAGGAGTGAGCAGCACCCCCCAGGAGACATCAGTCCACACAGAGGCCATGAGAAGCAGCCTCAGCCAGAGTGAGCACTGCCTTGGGGCCCCATGGGGTGCGTGCACAGTGAACAAGGGGAGAATGTGGAGAAGAGTGGGGCCACACAGGACCTTGCCCTGCCCAGGGATGGGGAGGCTCCTGGGCAGCGCTAAGCTGGGGGGGGGGCGGGGAGAGCGATCAGATTGACTCTGAGCAGTAACTGTCTGGCAGCTGGGTGCAGAAGCATCTGGAGGGGGATGGAGTGAGACAGAGGCTTTCCTGCCCTATAGGTCTGAAAGGAAGGTGCTCAGACTAGAGGACTGTGGAGGAGCCAGAGAGGCACAGTACACTCAAGAACTTGAAATCGCTTGTTTGGTTGGTGACTTACTGACAGATTTGGAATGGGGGTGGGCGGGAGTGAGGAGAGAAGACTAAGCTCTAGATTCCAGCCTGAGCCTTTAGTGAGCTATAATGGCCGGTCCTGCAGCTCAGGCAGACAGCAGGGAGGAGGGCTGGGCGCTGAGCATGTGGAGTCTGAGAGGCAGTGAGAGCCTGGATGAGCGTGGCAACCGGTGGGTAAAGATGAGTCTGGGATTAGGCCGAGGGGCAAAGCCGGGGGAAGACTACTGCTGCAGGGCATCAGCGCAGGCATGGCTTTATGCCATGAGATCACCAGCAAGTGAGCACGGAAACATGTTAGCGAGTGCTGTGACAGAGGCCCGCACAGAATCTGCGACACTGGGCCACTGGCGGGAAAGAGAGGCACCCAACAGCAGGCCTCGTGCAGGAGCAGTTGTTGACACAGGGGAACAGCCTGGGGCATCTTGGGAGAGAAAAACCTGGCAAGCCTGGAGCCCCTGGCTGTGTCACGCCCCAAGATGGCTTTGGAAACACCGTTGTCACAGGGGTCTTTAAAACAAAGAACTGTTTTGATCCTGAACAGCTGTGACATTTCATCTGCACTCTAAGAATCAACGGCATCACCATTGCTTAAGTTCTTGGTGACGTCTTTCAGGAACATCCTCTGCCACATCATGGCTACCTCAGGATCAGGATGGAAGGGACATGTGGGTCCCAGGGCAATGCCTAGGGCATCTAGTTCTTTGACCCATTGGCTGAAAATTTTAATCTCCATACACCTAAGTTCCCATTCTTTGCTTTGGTACCCACTTAGTGGGGTTTTTGTTGTTGTTTGTTTTTTCAGAACCAAGGATTGAACTCAGGCCCTTGCGCTTGCCGGCAAAAACTTATTCTACTGAGCTATCCCTGTCTCCCCCGCCCCACTTAGTGTTTTTATGCATGAAACCTACTTGTGGTTTTATCTTAATTTTTCTTTTTCTTTCTTTTTTTTAATTTTCCCCTTTAACTAACCAAAGTAAAGCTATGACATTTCATTTGGTAACTTGCTCAGAAGTATAAAAATCATTCCATTTGGCCCAACCCACACTGACCAGGGCAAAACTTCCAGATAATGTTAATCCCTTGCAGCTCTGTTCTTATAAACCTCATATTAAACAAAAAAATCTTCAATGTCCTAAATATAATGTGCTCAGTGTGAAGCATATCAGAGCTGAATGCTGCATTTATGTTCTTGACAAGCCTCGATTACCCAGGTCCTTCACCTTATATATCCTGACCAAACAGTGTTCTATAGCATATGCTTCCTCTAGGACATCAAGCTCAAAAGTCTTTATCCCCAATCTCAGCACTTCAGATGAGGTCGAAGCCCAGTGGATGCTTGGCTTCTGTGTAGACCTTCCCAGAGCGGTAGTAACATGTCTTATATACGAGGCAGTTGAACAACACTGGAGAACCCTCATGGTCCACACGGAACTCCCTGGTTGGAGTATAATAGTCATTCTCCTTGATATGTTTTCTTGTGTCTATGCTCCCTCCAATCCGGACCATCCAAAGAAACTAGTTGATATCGTCAGAGGAATACCCAGTGAGTCCTCCAAGGATGACCAGCACATAGCTGTCATCTAGCTCCCTCATGATCTCGTAGGCTTTTTCTTCTGTGGACACTGTTGCCTGCCTCGCTCAATAAATATGAGTATTATTCCATGTGTTATTGTCCACTAGAATTGTCCAATTTGCCATAGCTGTAATTTGATAGCCATAATCTCACCATGACATGACCTTTGCATCCTCTGGAGTATTGTGTCAAAGCCAATAATAATATGCTGCTTGGAAGTCATAAAAAATGATCCCACTGCCATCCCCATCCTGGGTGGATAACATGGTGGAGGGAGAAGAGTAGGCCTCGCTTGTCACCCAAGTTGAGTGAAAGGTGTAGATAATGAGAAAGAAAGCCATGACCAGGATCATCCCACTTGCCGCTTCGTTCTTGATGGGGTAGGTGGGGTCCTGATGCTTCTTGCTCTTCTTGTCTGGACGACTTATGTCCAAATGCTTCATGTATGTGGATAGAACCTTGGAGACTCCAATGCCAGAAAGAATTCACATAACAGGTGCCAACACTACATTAGATGTACCATTACAGCTGGAAAAGTACATGCTGGTCAGACCATACATGGTGATAAAAATCCAGGCATCAGACAAGTTGCTAAAGCAGTAATAGAGGCCAACTGGGAACATGAACACTAGCAGCTGCAGATCAAAATAGTAGGAAGACCAGGTGTTAGGCTGATGTTCAGACACAGAAGCAATGATAGGAATGTTGTTCTTAGCATAAGAAGGATCCAACGGTGAGTAGAAACACCCTGTCCACCGAGTTATCTTGCCTGTCAACATGAGGAGTGCTCCAGTGGTGAGCAGGACAAAGCCAACCAGGAAGATAACCCTCTGGAAAAAAACTTCAAACTGCTGTGGATTCAACTTGCTGTGCAGGTGATCCACAAAAGCATGAATCTGGCAGAAGCTGAAGACTCTAAAGGCTGCCGTGTGCTCTGATGAAAGGACGGGCTGGGAAGCCACAAAAGAGATCTGCATGGAAAGCATGGTGCCCAAGCAGTAAACGGTACAGTAGGCCATGTCGATCCCGTGGGAGAAATGGCCTGTGAGCCTCAGCGCCAGGACACGGAGAGGGATCAAGTGGGTCAGGAGCACATGACCTCCCCAGAAGGAGACCAGGTAGAAACAAGCAAGGGCACACTTGGCTGCCCAGTGGGTGGAACCGGTCTTTACTGCCTTGATCCACAGGTAGTAGGTGAGCAGCGTGCAGAAGATGGCAATTCCTTCATCATCATAAGAGCCAGTCTCAGATGGGGAGATATGGCCAGGACCAACAGCAATCATGGCAGCAGCAAGAAGCCCAGCCCCTGCATCCTTGAGCTCTCTGGTGAGGTGGCACATGACGCTGGTGGTGAAAGAGGAGAAGAGAGGGCCAGGAACACACAGACATTCCGAATGGCAATGGCAATGTGGAAAAAACAAAGAACATGGTAGACTACAGCAGAAGTGATCAATAAGCCTGGATAAATTGTTCCTCCAATGATTCAGCCTAGAGGATACCAGGCCCGGCCATCAAAGCAGCTGTGGAATTTATAAAATCCCTCCTCAGCTAAGAACCGGGTAGTCTGATCATTGAAGTACGGATCGAACTCATGGGTAACACTTTCAAGTCTCAGGACAGCAGAAAGATGAATGCAGAAAGATAACACAGCAGCCATGGACAGAATGAGAAGCTTCGGAAGTGTGTCCTGCTTCTCATAAGACAACTGCAAAAGTCCAAGCTTAGTCTTCTTGACATTAACAGGTGACACACAAGAAAGTCCACGGCCTCCTCAGGTGTCCAGCGATCTTCGGGAATCCACTCCACTCCCGCATCTTAATTTTTCATTCACATTTTCCCTTTGATCCGGTCACAGATCAAAGACAGAAATGTGTCAGAGAGTGCTTGTGACATTTGATCTGGTCCCCTCCTCTACCTTATTTGAATCCTTTCCTAATGTGTAGATTTCTCTCTAACTCACATGTTCGTGGCATGTCCTCACTGTGAATTTCTTTGGGATCACAGGGGCAGCAGTGTAGCCCATGCTCAGTGTGGTAACTACTGTACAGGTACCGCTGGGCCTTGTTAAGAACCTGACTGCGTCCTAATGGAGAGAGAAGAGGCCCAGGCACAGAGCCAGGAGACCCTGTTTCCTGTTACAGCTGCACCATTAAGTAGCTGTGTGACCCCTGTAGATCAGTTCCCCTCTCTGAACCTCAGCATCCTTGAGTCTCCCCTGCAAGGACCACCCCAGTTGGGGGCCAGCAGGCAGGAAGCACACGTGCGCTCATCACCCTGAGTTCCACACAGCAGGCGTTTCCAGTTGGCGAGTCACTCTTCGGCACTGAGTTTATCCCAGACCGCAGCACAGCGCTCAGGGTCACAGTGACAAGATGAGATGGTGGGCAAGGGCTACCTGCTTCCACAGCAGGACAGAGCGTCTTGGCGTGGGGTTGGTTATTGTCTATGATCTTGAGTCTTAGTGAAATATGTAGAGATGCTCTATTCTCCCCAAGATACAATTCAAAAGCAGAGGGGGTGGGAAAGCTGTGTAGGAATTATAAAGGACACGATGTGGTTTCTGGCCCTGTCACTTGTCAAGAGGGACACTCAGGCCACACCCCTAGGTACCTCAGCTCAAAATTTAAGAAGTCTCTCTTCACAGGAAAATCTGAATGAATATTCTTTGGGAACAGTAATTTGCCTTCTATTAAATAAAGTTATTTGATTTGTATAATCCTTAAAACATTTTTGTTGATTTTTTTTTTCCTTCTCAAATAGATACAAAGACATGACCTCACATGCCTATTTAAATTATCTTTCCTAAGCCTTGGGAGGCAGCTCTATTTTTAATGGAGAAATTGGTAAACTAGCTCTGAGTTAACTATCACTGAAATAGTTCCCTGCTGCGGAGCACAACTGGCCATAGTTATGTCCATGTTCTTCATTCCGGGCTCACTGAACCTCAAATCCTGCGATTCACACACTGAGATCTCCCTTATTTTTTCCTTCCAATATCCTCAAAAGGTATCTGA